>JANHFL010009660.1:190274-205912 GCA_032468155.1 Oxyrhabdium leporinum | reverse complement strand
AAAGGGCCACTTAGAGAAGCTACCAGCCGGTTGTAAAGATTGGCCTTCGAGCGCTTCTCTGGGCCAGGCACACCTGCAGCAGGGGCTGCTTCTCCTTTCCTGGGCCCTTTCAATTAAAGAGCCAGGGAGACAAGCGCTGTAATGAAGGGCTGGGGGGGCGCATAGAGTTTGGGGAGACCCAAAGCAACGGGGCACAGAGGAGCCCACTCACCAGAACACCAGCCCGCCCAACCGTCCGGGCCCACCACCGATGCCTTTATGGGCAATTGCAGCCAGCCTGGACCTCAGCTGGGGGGGGGGGGGAGAACATGACATCTCCTTTTATATGCAATAAGAGAGTCATTCGGACCAATTAGGAAAGAGCCTGGAGTTTAGGCATTAAGGCTGCTCCTCAACCCCAGGGAATTCCCAGCCAAAGACAAAGAGATTCAGAGGTGTAATATGTCCTTCCTTCCTTCCTTTCTTCCTTCCCTCCCTTTCCATCTATTTCCTTCCTGCCTCCCTTCAATCTGTTCTATTCCTTCCATGCCTTTTTCCTTCCTTCCTTCCTGCCTGCCTTCTGTCCATCTGTTCCTTCCTTCCCTCCCTCCCTCTCTCCTTCCCTTCCATCTATTCTATATCTTCCTTCCCTTTTTCCTCCCTCCCTTCTCCTTGCCAAGTACCAAAAATAAACACCATAACAGAAAACAACTATGCCAGAAAACTGTGTTTAAAACCGTACAGCCCAGGGACCCTCGTTCATCTCACGGAAAAGTAGAGATGCGGGTATAACCGTCTCCGGGCTCTCTCTTTCTTTTCTTTTCTTTTCCTGTTAGTTTTTCAAAAGGGGATTCAAAAAAGATCCCGGGGAACCTTTTGCTCACACAAAACCCCCAGGGGCCTGTCGTCCCCCCCCCCCCGGACTCTCGAGGACCCAGCGAGCCCCGGTGGGGAAAGGAGGCTCTCTGCGCCTCCTCCCATCGCCTCCAATCCTCCCATCGAGGGCAATGCGCCTCCTCCCGCTCAGCTGAGCATCCATCCCAGCCTCTCGCCCAGGGCTGGGCCAGGGGAGGAGGGGAGGGGGACGGGGGCCGAGCCCGAGAGGCCCATTCGGCCCCCAAAGGAGGCCCAGGCAACCGCCTCCCCTGCCTCCGACCTGCCCTGGAATAGCGTCCTTTTGCGTCCCCGTGTGCCCTTCAGGCCTCATATGTCCTTATGTCCCTTAGGTATCCCTACAGTGTCCTTCTGTGTCCTTCAAAAGACAAGGGCGCCTCTTGGAACTGCGCTGCAGGGTTACTAAGCGATCAGCCCAGTCATTTAGGGCAGCCTCAATTCAAAGGCCTCTCAGTCCTTGACTTATGACCGTAACCGAGCCCAACATTTCCACCGCTAAGCCGAACGCGATGAAACTTCCTTTTAACGGACGCCGATCAGCATCCCTTCCGCGTGACCCTAACGTTATTCTACTCCACTACTCTACAACCTGCCCCCCTCCCTGATGGAAACCCCCCTCCCCAAGCTAAATCGGCCTCCGCCGGTTTTCCCGATTCCCACCTCTTCCACCCTGAATATTTTAAAAATAGCTTGCTCCGTCTGCGATTTGCATATCTGCAACGCCGTGCATATGTATATATTCCACCCCTTGGGGGTGCGGAGGGGTGATTTGCAAACCGAGCCATAAATAGATAAGGGCTCGGTGGGCGTCCTTCGCCGGGTTGCCTCCGGCTCGCCGACCGCCCTGCCCCCAAAACGGTCCTTTGAAGCAGCTCCTTCCAGCAAAAATTTAAAAATTGAAATTAAAGCTTGAGTTTGCAAGCTCCGGTGAACTCCAGCCTCATCAGTGCCAACGCAGCGGGGCCGAATCTGGGAGGAGCGCAGCGCGAGGAACGTGGGCAGGAATTAACGCGCTCAGCTCAGAGGCCGGCTGCAAAAGCACATCAACCGGGGTACTACGGGGCCGGGAAGCCGGGCGTTGCAGGAGTGGGGGGGAGAAAGGGGGGCTTTCCAGGTGCCAGCAGGCGAAATCGCGAGCCATCAAAGAGAGACGCTTATTAGGTACCGATTTGGAAGCCGCCCCGAGTCACCCGCGGGATCTGATCTCTCCAGGGCAGCCTTTTAGCCTTTGGGGGTCCCCCTGGGTGGAGACGGCCGCCTCCCAGCCCCGGACTGGCCAAGAGGAGGAATCCGCCTGGGCTCGTGCGATTGCGGAAGCGGGAAATTAAGATTAAGCAGCTTCATCCCCGTGAGGCTCTCAAGAAGAGACCAGGCTGCCGTCCCTCAGGAATGGCATACCGTCACCTGCTTGGCGGGGGGGTTGGACTAGATGACCTACAAGGTCCCTTCCAACTCTGTTAAAGATGCTGGCTGCCGGCCTGCTGGGAGGGAAATTCATCGGCCCTTGCCGGGGAAGGCATTTTCGCAGACGTGGTGAGCACAGGAGGGGGAATCCTTGGTGGGAGGCCAGGAAGGAAGGGGCTCATTCCTTTCCAGAAGGGACGGAGGGAGCCGGCAACTCAAAAAAATAGAGAGGAAGAGGAGGGGGGTCCCTGGTGCTCTGTGAACCTGATTGTTTTCTTGCAGACGTTTCCATTGCCCGAACTAGATGGGCGCACTGATGATGTTACCTGGCTTGGGTACGTCTGCAAGAAAACATCACAGCTCAGAGAGCACCCAGGACCCCACAGTCCTCCTCCTCCTCCTCTCCACAATCCCCCCTCCCGTCCAGCACTGATGATGTTCCCTACATGGACAATGAAACGTCTGCAAGAGAATAAGCAGAGCACCAAGGACCCCACAGTTGCCTCCTCCTCCTCCTTCCTCCTCCTCCTCTCCACAAGCCCTCCTCTCTTCCAGCACTGATGATGTTCCCTACTTTGGGCCATGAAATGCCTGCAGGAAAACCACCAAGTTCAGGGAGAACCAAGGACCCCATCATTCCACTCCAAACCACAAATATCCTGTTTTCCCATGTTTGGAAAACTTGGCTTGGGAGGGCGAGTAACGGGGAGAAGACCCCACCCAGCAAAAGTCCAGATTTACAGAAGGCAGAGCTAGCTTTACAAAACAGAGCAGGAGCACCATCTCAAACTCCAGCGGCGAGAAGTGCATGAAATGCTGCTGTTTAGAAGCTCTGGGCCGCCCAGCCCCAAGGTTAGGAGAGATTAGGGGAGCGGGGGCTGAAATGTATAAAGAACGGTTGCGGGAATTGAAAAGAAGGACTGGGGGGGGGGGGCATGATAGCAGTCTTCCAGTATCTCAGGGGCTGCCACAAAGAAGAGGGGGTCAAGCTATTCTCCAAACTCCGGGCAGCCACCTGTCTGAAATGGTTTAGGGTCTCTAGCAGGGGGTTGGACTAGAAGACCTCCAAGGTCCCTTCCAGCTGCCTACTGATTGATCGATGAATAAAAATGGCGATACCAAAAATACAACAGAGGGACAGAATCAAATCATGAGAAGTGTTAGTTCCCCTTTATAAGGCCTTGGTGAGGTCACCCTTAGAATAATGCATCCACTTTTGGTCGCCACAATTAAAAAATGTTGTTGAGACTCTAGAAAAAGCGCAGAAAAGAGCAACCAGGATGATTTTAGGGGACCGGAGGCTCAAACAGACGATGATCGGTTGCAGGAACTGGGTATAGTTAGATTAATGAAAAGAAGGACCAGGGGTGACATGATAGCAGCCTGCCAGTATTTGAGGGGCTGTCACAGAGGGGGCTCCCCCTCTTCTCCAAAGCCCCCGAAGGCAGGAGAAGAAGCAAAGGATGGAAACTAACCAAGGAGAGAAGCAACTTAGAACTAAGGAGAAACTTCCTAACAATTAACCAGTGGAACTGCTTGCCACCAGAAATTGTGGTCGCTCCGTCACTGGCAGCTTTTAAGAAGCAACTGGACAGCTATTTGTCCGGAAGTGTATACGGTCCGCTGCTCGAGCAGTGGGCTGGACTAGAGGACCTCGAAGGTCCTTTCCAGCTCCATCCTGATTGGCCTCTGGTCCCGGCGGCCGACTCAGACTGGATCCTGGCAGAGAAACCCCTGAACTAGCTAGATTGGCGATGACCCCCGAGTCCCTGGAGACAGGCGCAGCGTTTCCGGGCAAGGCAGCTACAAGCTTTAACCCTGGGCTCAAGCCATCTGCCAGGGCTTTCTCTGGCACTGCCAAGCCGCTGGGTTCTCCCACCCTCCGGACAGCAGCACCAGGAGTGGCCAGCGCGGTTATTGTGTTTTCTGCTGCTGCTGCAGACAGCGGCTCCCCCCCCCCCCCGCATATATTGTCTGCCCTGCATCACCGGTAATGTTAATTTCAAATGGAGGAAAGTGCTGGAAAAAAATTCAGAGATGAAAGGTCGTTTTCGCTCATTCTTTTGAGATTTGTTATTGAGCCACTGTAATTCCATCTTTATACATATTTGCCTTCCTTTCCAGTTGGTCTGGTTCTGGTAGCCAGAAGGGTAACCAAACTCACAAAGGAGAGTTTAACTCTATTTTACTTTGGACAAACACTTGCATTTTGCAGAAGCAGACGATATGCATTAAAATGATCTCCTAAAATGGTATCAAGTGGTCTTAAGCATAGCCCAATCCTTTCTCTTTTTTCCCAAAATTGAAAAAACAACCATACTTCGCTGAATTCTCCCCCTCTCTTTCTCTCTTTCTGCATAAATCTGTCCTATCATATGTATTATTTTTCAAGACTAGTCTGCAGTGGGCCACCCACATTAAGTCAGAGGGGAAGTAATTCTAGACAGAAAGGATCCCGACAATACATCTTTTTACAAGGACAGAAGTGGCACTGGATGACTTCTGGCCTTCGGTTCCATGGTGATACAGTCCCAGTTTGTATTAATCGCGATTTGGAAGCGGGGACTTTCTCACTACATAGTTGAGATTTGTTTTCTTTCACACAGCGGGGATTTACTTGCCGTTCCCTCTTGCATTTCAGCTTTCGCTGCAAATGAGTATTGATGTAATTACCATGAATTTTTCATGGCCCTCATCCAACCCAGCCAAAGGTTTGGAACCAAAATCCGTTCTGCATCTGGGGAGATAGGGAGACACACAGGACAAAGCTTAGAGAAACCAGGGAACTAAGGCTATTGAAATTGGCTAGGAGCTCACTTCCTCCTTTTCAGAAGCATTGAATAAGTTTCTGAATGGAGCATTTTGGAACCGCTTGGTTAATGCAGAGGTTTTGGCAAAGGAGATTGAGCTGCCTGGAAAGAAAGAGCCAAGGCGAAGCAAGTTGAAAAGAATCATTCACATGAAACATATGCTTTTGTACATAGGATTTATTTTTAGTTTTAATGTTAGAATCGTCTTTGTTGTCTTGGGGGAAAAGGTGGTGGTGGGAAATATGCCATATCTTATTTTGGGGGGATGATTGCTTTCTTGTCTCCTTTCTGTAGACTTAACATTTTTGTAATGTGCCACTACATCAAGCAGATTCTTAGGCAGGTCATGTCTTGAAGCTGAACAGAAGAATAGGCTGATATTTGGTTGTTTCCTTAAGTCTTTTTGACCAGGGTCGTGTCTTGTTTTCAGTACCTTGGAACAAGAGAGATCAAATGAATGATGATGGCCAATATAATAAAGAACTGTGACCCAGTTTTTGTGTAAAGTAGGGGTGGGGAACGTAAAGGGTGGCCCCTTTATGACTTGTGGCCTTCAACTTCCAGAATTCCTGAGCCAGAGTTGAAGTCCACAAGTCATAAAGGGGCCATCGTTCACCACCTATGGTGCAAAGTAAATCATAAATTAAATAAATAGCATGTTTGTGGGGCCGAGCATTTGGACACACAGTCTTCTAAGGGTAATATCAAACACAACTAGTGTGGCAACTATTGTGGTTTGCTTTAGTTTTTTTTTTCTTTAGGACAGGGGTGGGCAACTGTGGGCAATTTTGTGACCTGTGGATTTCAACTTGCAGAATTCCTGAGCCAGCCATGAAGTCCACAGGTCATAAAGAGGCCATAGTTACCCACCCCTGCTTTAGGCATACAAACCATTAGTAGCGTAACACTGGGGAGAGGCGGAAGTGCAAGGCTGTGCCATAGACAGATCTCTGGATTTGTTTTCTAAGGAGACCCTACAGAGTAAAGGAAAACTGCCTTGCCAGGATCACAGGACTGGAATGGAATTCATACATAAGCTGCCTTTGCTTATGAGTTGAGAATTTTAAAATATTTAAACAAATAGAAAGAAACGTGCAGTGTGAGAAGTGAGCTGATAGCCATCAGTTTTAGCTGCCCTGTGCTTCTGCTGAAGTGAGCTGCAGCTCATGAAAGCTTATGCCTTTTAATAAAATTGGTTAGGTGGATGAGGTGCTACCAGACTGCTTTTTAACAGATATATAGGACATGCAGTTCCTTTTTAACATCCGGTATATTTTTTCTTTTAACATCTTACTTATTAAGTTTATTATTCCCTCTGAGGAGCCCAGGAAGCCTCTCATCCCAGATAAAATATTATTACATTTTAATATCAAGTGACTTACTTCAGGTTATCCCCTCTATTCAGTATCTTTCTCGTGAAATACTTCTGCTTGATATATTTATTTAACGTTTCTTAGTACATTACTTTTTCTTGAGGCAGAGGTTAATCAAAAGACCAATTGTTGCTCTGCTACTGATTTGCTGGCAATTTCCCACACCAACACAGATCCAAATTATAATCCATGCCCAGACTCACACTCTACACCCCTGTCTATACATTTTAGGAATATATATATGTGTGTGTGTGTGTGTGTGTGTGTGTGTGTTACTAATGGACGTGAGAGACTGCAGCCCAGAAATTTGTTTGAAAGTATTCCTGTGGAGGAATTCTGTATTGCTCTATTGTCATTGACAGATCATCATTCCGTGGTTCGTTTTAGACTGATCTTGCTCTTGGAAGCACAGTTTTATCCTGGTTTTGTAGCTTTCATTGGGCTGTGTTCAAAAACTGGCCTTGGGGGATGATTGTATCAAGGCCTTTCGCTAATGGGCCTCCTTCACTCTCAAAAAGTATTGGAATTTTGGAGAACTATTGAATATTGCTTAAGTTTCATAATTGGTTGGATACAGGAGATGAAATTAATCAATCTAAAGGTGTCATTGATGAGTACAAAACTGAAATTCGTCTGGTTTTGAGTTGTTTTGGACTTCCCCAAAGGTGCAGATTTGCAGTGCTTTTCGATCCTTAACTACAGTGATGACTGTAACAAAGAACAGTTTGTATGCTGTTTGCACAGATATCTGTGTCAGCTGTTTTTTTTCTGCATGATCTGGTCAGGTTCAGTGATGGCCATGTTGTAATACAGGATAGAAATCAAATAAATAATATCAAAACATTCTTGAGTTAAACACTTCCATGATTCTCTCATTTCGATAGCTTTATTTCACTTTATTCTTTGATTTCAACTTTTATGGCAAAGAGATTGAAGACAGCCAGGGGATATTCTTTGCCACGAGTTGTGAAAGCATCTGACTTTCATGGTTTTTATCAGAAATAATTGTGGCTATGGCAAGCAGAAATTTTGGTTGCAATAACAATAATGAATGGATGAGAAACAGGAGAGGTTCAGTGTAGATACAGAGCACATTTTGGATTGAAACTGCTTGGAGTTGCTTTTCCTTCAAAATAAAATTAGCCAACTTAAGAGTTCTATTTTTACAGAAAAGAAATGTAAATAAAATGATATGTGCTTGGCTTGTAGGGTCTTTAGTCTTTAGAATAAAGAATTGTGCTGGCTTTATATTTATTTATTTTTCAAGATTTTTTTCAGACTGCTTTTTTATATGACAGTGATTTTGAAATATGAGATGCAGAACTAATGGCCTCCAAAACCAATATGTGTGGAACAACTCTCTTAATAAAGGCTATACCTTTAATATCTCAAGAAATCATAGTGACCTCCAATCATCTTCAGAAAATCATTTGCATATTCTTTTAGATACGTTTCATAAATACACATTTTTATAGAAGCTAACTGCTCAATTTTGGAATATTGTTATAGAATTGAAAATTCTGGAAACATCTATTTAGCCATCATATAGCATAAGACCTTGGTGTATATAGCAATCATTTACACGTATGCCATTTGAAAACTATTTAAAACAAAGTGGCTAAAAGTATATGCAGATCGTGCTGTACATCCATATCATGCTGCTCCCAGTAACTTTAGAAAATTATTTTTAAAACAAATAGCATCCATTCATCATATACCTGTGTATGCTATGTACGATTTCATTTTGAGTGCCAGTTCTCAGGAAGTGTAGAGTAGAGTAGAGTAGAGTAGAGAAGAGTAGAGTAGAGTAGAGTAGAGTAGAGTAGAATGAGAAGAGAAGAGAAGAGAAGAGAAGAGAAGAGAAGAGAAGAGAAGAGAAGAGAAGAGAAGAGAAGAGAAGAGAAGAGAAGTCAGGGTTCCAAGTAATACACCCATAGCAAACAAAACTCCGAGGCAAGTAGATTCCTCAAAGAATAGTTTTATTGGATATATCATATTGGCACTGTTCTGGTGAAAACCGACTCTTGAGGTTTCCAGCTATTTTCACCTAATTAAAAGTAAAAGTTTTTCCCCCTTCCCCAAACAATCAGTCACATGGTCCAATCAAGGTGCTGTCTGGTTACCTGGTAACGTTGCTCCTCCTCTCTCTAGCCAGGTGTTAGAATGTCCTTGGTTCCCAGGGGAAAGTATTCTATTTTGGCTACAAACCCCCAGCTATCTCTATTCTCCTCTCCCTATCCCTCAGCTCCAATGTGGCAACACTGAAGCCTCAAAATGGCTTCTGTCAAGTCAGCTTCAGGGTTGAAAATAGCTTTATTTGGCCAAGTGTGATTAGACACATAAGGAATTTATCTCCAGTTCAGAAGCTCTCAGTATACATGCAAAACACAGAGTAATAATAATCATAATAATGATATTAATAAGTCAGTTATGGTAGTCTGAACTCTCAGACATCGTGCTTCTAATGAAGCGGCCCTTGTTTGAACTATTAATTTTACATTTGGTTACAGATGACATCTTGGCTGATGTACCATGATTTAAACTCTTGATTAAGGTCTACTGTGACTACTTAATTAATGAATAGTGAAAAGACTGTTTTGGGGGAAAGGAGGAATTAGGAGGTATCACTATTGACAAATGTGGCCATCGGCTAAATTAGGTTAGATAATCATTTGGGTTTTATTTTTCTTTTTTTTTTTTCTGTACAGGGTATAAGAAGAAATAATATTTTGAGGTTTCAAGTGCTTTAACTTGCACCCAGGCAAAATAGGAAGCCCTGCAGTCCTTTGGCATAGAAAGAAACTTTCTTTCCAAAACGCACGGCAGAACATGAATCATTGAAGGCACGAATGCTCTGCGCTTGAAAGCAAATGTTTGTTTCGTTTGGAGGGTGATCTTTTTTGAACGACACGCAGACTTGCAATCATTAGATACCTTTAAATAAGATTGGAGGTAGGCCTCAAGATGTCTAGGAAAAGAAGCCAGAGTTCATATTTTTTCATGTGGTGAACTGTAGCCATAATGCAAAAATTCTTCTTTAGCTTTATTTGATATTAAAGAACAGATCCACCAGTGTGCCTTGGAGAAAACACAGGGGTTGTTCAACATTCTGTATTGTCGCTGGAGCCCAACTGATTTAAATATCTCTGTTGCTCTTGGAGAAGTTTTCTTGTTTCTCTGCTCAGCTCTAAGGGCTTTGTTTTGATTCTGCATTTTTCTTCAGGCATTCACAAGGACAAAGATAAACCCCCGAGCTTCACTCTTGTCCTTGAGACTTTGAGGTGTACCTTGACAGATTACCAGAACAAGCAGGAAGAGGCATCTAATGAGGTAACAGTTGCACTGCTCAGCTCCACGTATGTAGCCCTCAGCCCACAATGCTAGAGATTCCTTGCTTGTTACAGAGGTCAAAACACTGGGAATGTTGAGTTGACAGCTTTGGAGAGGAGAAGAAGAAGAAATAATTTTTTTGGTCACAGCTCTTCCTTTAAGCTTGCCCCGTGGTCATGATTCACTTTAACTTAAGAATGTGTTTAGCTCTGTGTATGTATTTATGTGATTATTTTTTTTTGCATTGAAAGGTTGTAATTCCCAATTATTTTAAGTTAAGCTCTGTGCGTGACTGATTTTTATTACCCATTTAAGATTTCACATACAGTGCAATATATAAAACTGTGTTCACATAGTTTACTACAAGTGTTTACATCCAGCACAAATTGATAGCAGGTGAATAAAGGTAGAGACTTTAGCACTGGAGGGGTAAGTGTTAGAATTTGATTTCTTTGCTGTCTTAATGGAAAATGTATGCATTTTAAGAAAGATGTTCCTGGAGCATTTTTGTTAACATCCTCAAAGGAGAAATAGCTAAACCTTGTTTTAGCTTTATTTTTAGTATTTAAAATTAATTAAATAGATCCTTGTGCCCCCACAGTGTACATAAGCAGGAATTTATGTCAGTTTGGATTGTAATATTGTATTCACTACTCAGGAGTAAACCTAATTGAACCTTATAAGACTTCTCACAGCACTGTATGTCTCATTACCTTCTCAGAATATTCAGTTCACTTTCATGGGGTTATTGACAGAGCTATAAAACATACTGGTTTTATGCCACTTAAGTACATGAAAAAGCTTAGTTTTTTTTAAGCAAACTGTTAAATATACAAAAATACAAAATTCTTACTTTAGAATGAGTTTGATCCGCTTTAATATTGAAAACCAGAGCTAAGTTTTAAATCATTGCAGTCAAATCTTTCCGGCTATCTGAGAGCCACCAAGTAAATCCCAAGTCTTGGTATACTATCACCCTTACTTAGTTTCCTTTGTTAACAACCCACATGCTTAGTGGCCTTTGGAGGCGAGAGGCCCTTCATTTCCACTGTGAATTGTTATTTGGGAGGATGAACATCACCCGATCTTGAACAACTGAAAAGCCAACTCAGCAGGCTTTGGCTGAGGAGCATGTTTTGTTGCGAACTGGTGCCAGAGACAGCAGTGGGAAGAGACCAAAGGGGTGACTGATAAAAAAAAGCAAAAAAAAAAAGCAGAAAGAATATTCTGTCAGCAAGAAGAATGAACTGTCAGGAAAATAAATTGCAAGCAGCCCGGGGCCAACAGATGACCTGCCACAAGACTTCCCAGTAGGGCTCAATGGGCCTGACCCTGAAGTTGTCATATGGAGCTAGAGACCACAGCAGACCCTCCTGATAGGCAGATGGGGTAGCTCTGTGCCCTTTCTTTGCCTTGTTGGTAGCAGTCCTGTCTTCTGGTGCTCTGTTTTCTTTGCACTGTAATTAATGGCTAAACTTCTTTCTTTTTTTTTGGAGCAATTAAACAGTGAGATTACCAGAGTCATATTCAGAAGAAAAAGGCTACTCTGCTTGTAAACTTCCCACAGCCATTTTAAAAACACGTGTCACGATAACCTTTTTCTACTGATTTGTTCAGTTAGAGCAACTTAGTAGTTTGACCACTTAAGCCAAATCAGGCTGGGACTATGAGGCTAAATGCATTTATCTATAGCAGGGGCATGAAACACCCAATACGTCACAGCGGAGGCACGTGACGTATTGGGACTTCTCCCCCCTTCGCTGAACTGGGCGGGGACGGAGCCAGCACATGACGTGTCCGGCCCTTGGCCCTCGAGTTTGACACCCCTGATCTATAGGCTCCTATTGAACTTAATGACTTGCAAGTAAATGTGCGTGCAACTGCGGCATTAAATTAATAAATTGTTTGGGGGAATCCAATCCCTGCAGAATGGAAAATATACCTAAGGCAACTATAGATACTAACATACAGCAGACAGGGACACCACCAGAAAAGGAACAACATTTTTAATTTAGTATCAAGCTGCCTGTTGCTGTGATATCGGCCATTTTACTCCCAGGAAAATCAGTTGGCATGAAATTTCAGCTTTAGTCTGTAGGCAATTAAGCTGAAATTTCATTTCTCTTGAATCTGATGTATTGTTTACTACTTTTTTTTCTTTTTTTGCTAGCTGGAGAAAATGACAGTTCTTTCTGAGAAGATGGCAAAAGAACTTGAGACTTCCCAACACCAGCTAAGATCTCAAACTCAAGAACTTCAGGTATCTCTGTCTTTAACATGTCTGTTAACTTAAAGCTAAATATTCTTCTAATACGTTTTGTCTCAACTATAGTTATACCCTTGAAAAGTTCTAATCAAAGGGATTTTGTTGGTGCAGCAGGGTTTAAGACTATTAATGTGTGATGATGGTTTTGAAAAATGCCAGTACAACAAGCGTAAAAGTAAAATAACAGTTCCACTGGAATCCCACGAGTGGCTTTGTTTAATTTAAATTTAAATTCTGTGGTTTGCTTATTGTAGTTAACCATTGGGGTAAACGGTCTTGTTTGTGGGACATTCAGACAAGGATATCTGAAAAGAGTTATCAGATAAAGAAAGTTGTGCTTTATTTCATGAAGCTTTTATCTTTCCTTTTTTATATACTATTTTTAGGTAAAACATGACAGTCTCACTGATACCAAGAAGGAGTTAAGTAATCTGCAAACTAAGTGTGCAGACAGAGAATCCTTAATAGCTGCGTTAAAAATGGAACTACAAAACGTATTGCATTGCTTGGAGAAAGAGAAAGCGTGTTGTACAGAATATAAAAGTGAAATTCAGATGCTCACACAGGTTTATGAGAAGGATACAGAGGTATTACCAGAAACAAGATGTCTGTCAGAAATATTATTTAATCTTTACCTTTTGTATTTCTATATATCAGATCATTTGTTTTGTAGATACAGATTTATGCCACCACAATAAGAAATCTAAATGATTGCTTTCCAATGTTTTTGTGAACTTTTATTTCTGGCGTTATGTTTTGATTTTATTTTTCCACTTAAGGGTAACCTAGCTTGTTTTTCCGTTTTCCCGCCATTTTTACCCTTTTGTATCTTGTTCTTTGTTATTGCTTTTAATGTTTTAATCAATGCGTAAACTACCCAAAGTTGCTGCGAATCGGGTGGCATATAAATGTAATAAATTGTTATTGTTACTAGGATTTAAAAATATCAACTGCTCAACTTATCTGATTCTTTACATTTAAAGAATATCGTCATTCTCTTGAGATGAGACATGTAAATATATGCCTAAGGAATTTTTGAAAGTTAATGTTCAGCTGAGTGCAAATGCATACATTCAAAATACGTCTGCATTTGGAATAGATTAGCTGTTTAATCCGTTGGCACCAATCCCTATTAACTGTTTCAAATGGCAAGTCCAAGAGATGAGAAGGACCTATATCATTTTACTCACCCATCAACAAAGTCAACTTAGCTTGCCTATTCTTGGGATAGCAGCTGATTATAGTATTGTGTACAGTAATTGTTTCATGAAGTGTTATTTTGAAACATGCTTTCCACCCTGATGTTTATCCTATTTTAAAAATGCCATCGTTTGCTTGTGTTTAGAGTTTCATTTTCTTTTGCGCTCACAGCTTTTCTGTGCTAGGTATATTAAATGTATTCTCTCTCTCTCTCATTTTTTTTTTATTTCGATTGTGCTACATATTGAGCTCATTATTCTAACGAATCTGAGAAAGAATGCCAAGCGACTAAAAGGAAACATTATTTCCACCCTTCTTCCAGTCTGGGATTTAAATTGTGTCCATATGAATCAGCTGGAATTGTTCTGCTCATCAGATAGTGATTAAAGTAGAGGAAACTAGAAGCCTGACAATATTGTAAAGTCAGCATGTCTACAGTATTGTGGTTGGGTTCAACATGTGTGAATTGATTCTAGGCCTTTGGATTCCTTTTCCAGGCCAAAGGGATGATTACTATGCTTGGTTTATCACAGCCCAAGCAAAAAGGACAGAATGGCGACAGATTATATTAACAAGGAGAAGTGAAAGACTGAATGGAAATGCTTTTGTTACTATTTCGCCATGTGTTGTTGGTGTTTTCTTCTGAGCGATTTAAACACCGAACTAGGGTTGGAAGAATCACTACAGTAATTCTGCTTGAAATGCTTTTGTAAAGTTTGTTTGGAAACGGCTTGGGTTGGACTGCGTCTAAAGCACGCTAAAGGCAGTGGAAATCTTTTCCTTGAAGATAGTGGGGTTTGGATCGCAGGCTCAAGTTTTGGTTGGGGATTTGCAGAAAAGTTTCAAAGCCCTTTGCGTTGAGCAAAACGATGCACAATGGGACTCTTTTCCCATTTACATTAATGAAAAAATGTTTCAGTCTCCAAAGTCGTCAGTATAGCTATTAGAAAGAACTATTTTATTCTCCAAACAGATTTGTTCTTCATTTAAAGAATTGGATGCATGCAGTTTTTAAAAAGATGCAACAATATACTATAATTTTGCTGCATAAGTACATTAATTATCCCAGAAAGTATTTAATAAAGTTATCAATAAGAATAAATTAAATACTGCAGTAAACATGAAACTAGCAATTCTATTTTGTGTCATGAAGTCAATGTATTTTACGTAGTATTTTACATAGTCCTGTTTGTTTTCCAAATGATTCCTTGTGTGTGTGTGTGTGTGTGTGTGTGTGTGTGTGTGTGTGTGTGTGTGTGCAGCAGAAAAATGGTGTGAAATAGGGGAGAAGTAGAGCAGAACAAGCAGTTGTTTTTTTCAAGAGCTACTCCATGTTTAACACTTAGTTTACTCTCTCTGCAAACTGTTAGTATGATCTCTTTTATTCATTAAAAAATTGCCACCAGCATTTTATTAATAGATGCAATAATGAAAGTACTGCAAGGTCTGTTCTCTGTAACCTTTAGTAGGCTATGCATTCTAAACTTTACTAAACAAGGGGAAACCCCTCACTGCTTAAATAAAAGGTCTGCAGGATCAGCCCTAGTGTGAATGTAATAGGCAAATTATCTATTTCGTGATTTCGATTCATTTCTCGAGCACAGGTCATCACTTTGGAACACTCATTTATTTTTATTTATATTAAACATTTTGACGTAGAAATATTTGCCATTAACTCTTTGTTCCTCTCCCCTTCTTTTCCTTTTATTTTTTTTCTGTCTTCCCCCCCCCCCCCAAAAAAAAATATTGAACTGCACTTTGCAGGAGAAGCTAACTTTCCTCCATACTTTGTACCAGCACTTGGTAGCAGGCTGCGTTCTTATAAAGAAATCAGAAGGCATCCTGGATAAATTCTCTTGGTCGGAGCTTTGCACGGTCTTGCAAGAAAATGTTGATACGCTGATCTTAGACCTCAACAAGGCTAATGAGAAGGTACTGTCCTCAGGCACCAGACACCTCTATTAAATTCCGTGACATTTGTCCATTTCACAATATCGTTAAAAAGGACTGACATTCATCTTATTTCAAAAAGAATTTGGGTGTTAATAATTCAGTACCGTTAATTATGGCTTGTCTCCAGCTCGGTTTGATGCCATTGCTGTGGGCATGTAAATGTGACTGAAGTCTGTATGAAATCTCTAAGCTCCAGCTTCTGTTCAGGACTTGCTAATACTATTAGCCAGTGTTAGCCACAGGGACCTAATTAAAAGAAAATAAATTAATCTTACTGATGAAGCTATTCAAAGGACTGAGTCATTTACACTAATAAACCAACTCTTTATCTCAGCATAAAACAGAAACAAAACGCACTTGTTTGAGGAACATCCTCTTTAAAATATTTGCTGTTGGGTTGGAGGAATTATTTGAGGAAGGGGGGGGGGG
>JANHFL010009660.1:168760-183314 GCA_032468155.1 Oxyrhabdium leporinum | reverse complement strand
GAGATTTGAACTGCCAAATTGCAGTCAGCTGGCAGTCAGCAGAAGTAGCCTGCAGTACTACACTCTAACCACTGCGCTATCATGGCTCATAGGGCAGAGCTTGTGTTGCAATGCTGTAATATTGTTGTGGTTGGTTTTTTTGTTTTCCTTCTGTCTTCTCCTTGTCCTTAGCCTTGCGGAGACCTCTGTTGGAAAATATGGGCATAAATACTCAAACTACAAAAAGGATAATGTAAGAGGATGTGCAAATTCGTGAATCCCTTTTAGTTTCTTATGCAAACAACATTTTGGTTGAGATCTTCACCAATGAATATCATCATTTAAACAGAGAGAAATGCCAAACGAAGAAACTGCTTTCGGAAAAAGAGAAGGCCCTGAAATCAGATAGCTAACATTAGGTGATAATGGATAAGGCAGGAGAACTAGAAAGAAACTTATCTTCGTTCACCATAGCAACATCTTCAGTAGAGAAGATCGTGCACTAATGTGTAACATACAAGCTTAAGGACAAGGGTTATGAAAGAACATGTAATTGTTCCTTTGAGGAATCTTTAGAATCAACAAGAAACTACTGCAGGTATGGAATTTGGAGAAAGAGACTGACTTGCCTAAGAAAGTGAGAAAAAGAAATGTCTGTTGTACCCACATTTGTTTAATTTACACAGTAAAAATGACTATTAAAATTGTGATCCTGGAATCAAAATTGAAGGCTAAAACACTAATAGTTGAGATAATGGAGATGGCATTACTTTGTTAGCTCAAAGTGAGGCAGATGTAGAATAGCTATTTGTGAAACTAAAAATAAATAAAAAGTGAGAATCTGAATTAAAATGTTAAATATTAAGAAGTTACTTAAAGTGATCTCCACCAGCATGCTCAATGAACTGATGAAGTGATAAAGTGAAGATGGTACGGTAGATAGTTTTGTTTATTGGGCCCAAGAACAAAGATGGGCAGTAGGATGAAGGAGTTAAGAAGAGGTTAACCTCAGAGAAGTCAGTAACAAACTTAAGAAGTCAAACCAAACAGTTATAGAAGTACACACAACAGACCCAATAATTGATAATAATAAGATGAACTGGAAAAAAGAAGATTGGCAAATTGAGGGAAGGAAAAGAAGAGAAAGATAATGGCTAAAGTAGAGGAAGAGAATCTAAATGAATGCTCTTTGAAGAACTACAAGGGGAATGCTTATTAACCACAGTAATTTTAATATGTATGTCACCTCACTAGCTAAACGTGGAGCAGAAAATAGTTACAAAAGTACTGAACAGAAAAACATTCATCTCATCTGCTCGTATGAATATCGTGCCTTCTTTCTTTTAAGTACAGCATCAGACTTTGTGCCTGACCTGGAGTTTATACAGTATTTACTCCTAACGTCTGTGCTTTTTGAAATGGAACTTAGGGAGAGGCATGTAATGTAATGCATTTATAGACTCCTAAGGATAAATGAGAATAAATTAATGGAAAATTAGACCTTGTATTTCTGTCTAACAGGAAACATTAATATCCATTCTGTTTGCACTTTATGTATTCATTAGGTGTGTGTACAAATACAGTGATTGAGGATTATCCTCATCATTGTTACCACTTGTTTATTTGTTTTATTATGTATACAACCCAATCATACTTCACACATTTTTGCAAAGTGGTTAACTGTTGGCTTCCTCCTGTCTCCTTTATCCCTTTTCTTTTTACAAAAGATACTTGTTTTTCTTGCAAAAACCACAGTAATGCTCCAGCAAGCTTTTCTGAACGGAACATTTTCTAGTACAATTATGGAGAGTTGCAGTCAAAATTATATTTTATGCTCCAGACTAGACAAATGGTTATCCAATCTCTTCTTAAAAACTTCCAGTGTTGGAGCATTTACAACTTCCGGAGGCAAGTTAATTGTTCCAACTGTCAGGAAATTTCTCCTTAGCTCCAGGTTGCTTCTCTCCTTGATCAGTTTCCACCCATTGCTTCTTGTCCTGCCCTCGGGTGCTTTGGGGGAGAGCTTGACTCCCTCTTCTTTGTGGCAACCCCTGAGATATTGGAAGACTGCTATCGTGTCACCCCTAGTCCCTCTTTTCATCAGACTAGACATACCAAGTTCCAGCAACCGTTCTTCATATGTTTTAGCCTCCAGTCCCCTAATCATCTTTGTTTTTGCTTTATTTTGTATTTGTTTTCTTCCTCTTCTTGTTTAACTGCAGCTATTCTTGTTCAGGAATTAAAAGCAATGTTTATAAATATGCAATAAATACAAAATATTTTTAAGGCTTTCATGAAGGGAAACCATGTAGTCTTTAGGAAGCACTGTAAGTGGGGGGTTTCCTCCCACAGGCAGCTCTTAGTTTTGAAAAATAGGGCTTTCCAAGTTGGTTAGAGATGGGTGATACAGAAATGAATATAGGGATGTGGGGTTAAGAATCACACGTGGCCTGCAAAATCCTTCCAAAAAGCTCACTCTGAATTGTAATATTGAACATAACAGAAGATGGGAATTATTGCTATGGGAAGTCACTAATAAACTTAATCATTATGTAAATCCAGTTTCTCTTTTATGTTTCTCTTGCATTTCTTCTGTTTGATTATTTAACTATACTATAAAATCTCAGCCTGTACTTAGTCTTTCAAACAGAAAAAGGAAAGTTTTGACTAAGGAGGGGACTTATTTACAGTGCTTGAATCTTTCAGGGCTTCATCTGTTTCTTCTATAACAAGAGACACAGGAAAAGCCGAAAGTATCTCTATTATACTTTATTTACAAAATGGCAAGCACTCTGCGTAACAAAGGGAGAAATAATCAAGACGTTTACACCTCTTGTTGATCCAGATGTCCTTCTTTATGGTTTATTTCATGAGGCACTCCTCAGCCAACTAAATGGTATTTAATAAAAGATGAAAGCTTGTTTTCTATAGGCCCCGTTTATAGCAACCTGTATAGGTGATAATAGAAAGGTTAGGATACTGATTTTGTTTAATGCAGATTCAAATCCCAGTTATAACAATGACTGAACAGGCATGTTGTGATTTCAAAGCACAGGAGGTGTCCCAAACTGTTGTGACAATAAGGAGGAAATTTATTTATAGGTAGTCCTTGACTTATAACCACAATTGGGACAGGGACAGTCATTGCATCGATAAGTCAGATGGGACCCAATTTTAAGACATTTTTATGGCAGTCGTTAAATAAATCATGAGGTTGTTAAGCAAATCTAGTTTCCCCAATAGGTATTTTTTTGCTGAAAATCAGCAAAAAAAGTCTCAAATCACAACCACGCGACCCTAGAATGCAGGAACAGTCACAAATACGAGCAGGTTGCCAAGCATCCCAGTTGCAGTCAAGTGATTGTGGGCAAGTGCCAGTCAGAAGTCACTTTTTCTGAGGCCAGCCTAGCTTAGAACCGTTGTTAAATGAACAGATGTAATTTGAGGTCTCAACATTTTGAATTGTGAAGAAGGGTAGCGTAAAGCAGCCATCCGATCCAGCGCTAAGTTGTATTGCTTTGCAACCAGAATAGCTTTTTGATGCTTTATGGTAGTGACACAGTTGCCATTTTGGGCAGGGGTGTGTGTGTATATGGTTGGCTAGCGTCATCATGAAAATAATTTTCTGCGATGAGCGGCTGCAGAGTCGTTCTTGGATTTAACTTATGCTACGTATTTGTACAATCTTAAGGGCTTCTTCTGACTTTTCCCATATAATAGCTCATATCTGCCCAGAGTTATTTTGTCCTCATGGCAAACATGTTCATTTAAATGGAGGAAGATTTTGGCTGACTCTTTATACCTCCCCACTCTATTTCATAACCATTTCTATGTTGACTTTTTTAGCTTTAAAATCTGTTAAAACCCAAGAAATGGCATGTTCTGGCTCCCATCTACAAATTAATGACACTTTTGGGAACCAAGCGTAAACATAGCTCTTGCCCTCTTGACTAGCATTCCTCCAGAGCAATGGTTCTTAAACTGGGGTAATCTGGACATATCCTGGGGTTAATACGGATCCATTTGTTTGTTTGAGAGTCAAAGATGCAGTCTGGGAACGGCCACTGCCAAGATCCTTATATAAAGCAACATACTTTGGGATTTATTTATTTATTTATTTATTTGAAGTGGGGAGGAGGGTAATGACATTGTCAAGATTAGGGAAGAATGGTCACTGAGTCCAACGGTTTAAGAACCACTTCTCCAGACGTTTGAGCTGTCCTGTCTCTGCTTTCTTTCAAGCAAACTCTGAAAATTTAGCTGTTTCCCCAGGCTTTGAGCCAGAGTGGGGTGTGTCTCCACCAAGGGATTGAGTGTGCATGCAGTGTTAGCATTATGGCTGTTCCCCTTGTTATGACCATCCTTTTGGGAGGGGTTGTCCTGAATGTGATTGTTTTTTTTAAAAAAAAACTTTGTACAGCACTTGGGATTCGTGAGATTTGGATGGCCCTATAAATCTCAGCCAGACATTTTTAAAACTAGTACAACCAGGCAGCGACTCTTAGTCTGCTCAAGCTCGTGCCCCTCCGTTCCATAGCAAATTTCCAACCATGGCCACCATTCTTGATGGGAAAACAAAAGAAAGCCAAATCAAAATACGTGAGGATTTCAGAAAAGCAAAAGCATTTTAAACAACTTGTAAACTTCCTTAAAATTTCCAGACCAAGATTAAAAATAACGAGAGAAAGACCCTTAGCCTTGTAGACAACACAGGATCTCCTGAACGTACATTCAGCTACTTAATATAACGGGGGGGGGAAGGGGGGGGCAACCTTGATCCCTAAATAACTAATGTTCTATACCATATTTTCCCTTGAACGTAGGGAGGAAGACTGGCAGTATCTTATAACATTTCTAGAGAATTTAAAGAGCTTCTCCCAATAGGAAGTTCCTGTAGGAGATGAGCAGGCTGAGACAGAGGGAGGGATTGAACGTGTTATAAGCCATGAGTCCCTGTGTGCCCACAAGACATCTAAATCCAGCCCAACTTGAATGCCTCTCTTATCTCCCACACATTTCTTTTAACGGTCAGTTGGCCAGATTCTTGTAGAAAGCTTACGCTTGCAATAAATCTTTATACTCGTTTGAACTGCCTGAATCTCCTGACTTCCCTGCCGCTTGACATTAATGTGACCAACTCACAGTCAAGGGAAATGTGCGGGAGATAAGACAGATATTCAAGGTGGGACTCAGATCTTTTGTGGGTGCGCAAGGGACTCATGACTTATGACGCATTCAACCTCTCCCTTGGGTTCAGCCTGGTTATCTCCTACAGTTCCACAGTGGTAGTCATAGTGAGGACCATGGAATGCATATGGTTACAGCCAATTCAGATTTAATCTGGATCTCGAAGGACATTCCTTTGAGCAACCCTGGATTCTGGCCTACAATTTCCAGTTGTCATCATCTCCCACCTCCTTATTCATGAACTGAGAAGGTAATTTGGGGCATTAGTAGGGTGTAACTTTGAATAAAGACATCATTTGATATTCTTGTAATGACATCTCTGTAAAATACATTCTCTCGTTGTGCTTTGTAATGAATATTAAATCTTTATACTGTAGTTAATTTGCTTTAAGACTTGAGGTTTTTCTTAACATTCATTTTTCTGCTTGTTGGAGTAGCAGTTTTTATAGTTGTGAAAAGTAAAGTGACGTGTGATTGATAAAATAAAACAAAGGAGATTCTCTTGAAAATAAAATTCTTCCTGAGCCATAATTAATCTGTGAATATATAAGTAGGGGGTTGATTACAAAGCAATTAAAAGATCACCTTTACTTTCCTCTTTCCAGCTGCTACCTATCTATTTCTGTCTCTGCAGGTTTTCCCTAGTTTACTATTCTCTTTCGCTAAACTAACTTATCCTAGCCATGTGTCATCTTTGCAAAGCAGGATAATTGTTCTTCTGAATCATAGATCTTGCTTGTTGCCTTCTGTACAGATAACATGATTAAGATGTGCTGTATTCTTGGATTTACTAGTCATAAAGTTAGCAGAAAGGAATAATGGACGCTGTTTTGTAATGAGCCAGGCCACAGCTTTAACCACGTTAAGTCTTGGCTACATTTTCTGATTGAGGCTTCCATATAGGGGTGTTTTCAGTGCTGCAGGGAGATGCTAAAGATTAAATCTAGTAGTTGCTTTGTATAGAAAACAGGTCCTTGATCACTGAACAACGAGCCTTTTTCATTTATTTGGAAATATTCTAAATCTTATGGACCAATTCTAGCTTCCCATTATGCAGTTTGGACAAAGTTCTGTTTCTGAACAAAAGGCAGCGGTGGCCAAATCTCCAATAAATAGGAGAGAAAAGAACAACAGAATTTGAATTTGGTCTCTACAGGATGGATGGGGTTTCAAGCATTATGTTGCTCCAGATGTGTTCGGGCAATGGTGGATCAACATTAAGTTGAGTTCTTTGAGCACTCTCCCGTTCGAAGTAGTTCAGGACCAGGATTCATTGTTGAATCACTAGATACAAATAGGTTTCTTTATTGGAGAAGGAGATGAGATTGTGGTAGTCCTTGATTTACAGTCACAATGGAGACTGGGATTGCCATCATAAATTGGTGTGGTCATAAAATGAGGTGTCAAATGACTGCAAGGACTTACAACACGGGTGTCAAACTTGTGGCGTCACATTGCCGTCACGTGATGTTTCGCAACATTTCCCCCCTTCACGGAGCGTGGGTGGACGTGGCCTGCATCTGGCCCACAGGCCGCCAGTTTGGCACCCTTGACTTACAGTGACAATCCGGGAAATTTGTGTGGTCATTGAGAATTGTGGGTTAGGTGAATACCCATCCCATCCAAGTCATTCCAGGAATGGTCTCTCCCAACCGCAGACCTCAGTAAGGTAAGGCAATTGCTGTAACTACAAGCACAGGTCACAAGTCATTTTTTTCTGCACCATTGTAACTTTGACTAGTCACTGAACAAATGATCATAAGTTGAGGACTACTTGTATATTTTAAACATTGTAGCAAGAAAACAGAAGTTGCTGTTGCCGCAATGTTTAAAGTCTCTTTTGTGCCAAAGATGTGCATCTTGACCACTATGTGATTCTTCTAAACCCCCCCCCCCCCAAAATGAAATTTATGGTAGTATACTGATAATGGCATTCAGGCTGAATTTCAGAGCTCGATCATGTATTGACAGAAATACGCTTTGATATAGTGAATATGATGATGTGGTTGGAATGCTGGATTTGTTTTCAAACTTCGTCTTGTCTATGAGAAACCAGGGTATGGCTTTGGCCTACTCAATCAACTGTCAGCCAAACACATTTCGCAGAATAAATATAAGAAAAGTAGGTCAGCTTCATTTAGTCCAGACCGGTCACCAGTAGACCGATCAATTCTCATTCTGTATCTGTATTTTGTAAAAAGCTAATATCTTTTCCCTCAATCCAATACAGAAATACCAAGACATGGCAGAAAAAAACAAAGAGAAGTTCTCTGCTACAGAAAAAGTCCAAGAGCGATTACTCCTTGAGAATTCACACCTTAAAGCTTTGTTGACGCAGACTCAGAAAGAACATCGATCTCTGCTAGCGGCTTGCGCGCTGTTGTCCGGGGCACTGTATCCCCTCTACTGCCGGTCCTGTGCCCTCTCGACCCAGAGAGATGTTCTTCAGTATCAGGTCAACACCTGTGATATGTTCAAGCAGGAAATCAGGGCACTGGCCAGTGCATTGTGTGAAACTGAGGAGAGGCAGCAAAGCAACAGCAAGGGGAAAAAGAAAAGGCATTCCAGAAGCTGGATACACCTTTTCCGAAAAAGTGTTATTGCGGTCCTGGCTGTCCACAGGCTTCAGATTTTATGCAGCCAGTCATGCAGCTCCCTTTTCTCCTGGGTAGATGGTGTCAGAGAAGGCATAGGAATCCCTGTCTGCATTGGAGAGTCCAAGGATGTGCATAGTCTGTCAAGTAAGATAACAAGCTAATGTTTTATATATGTTGTGTCAAGCTACACTTTTAGTACTTAATATAACCATCCTACTAGGCAAAGGCAATTGGGTGGGGTGGGGGGAAGCAGATGCGTCACAATTTGAAGGGAGAAATTATGTTTAAAATGTCAAAACTAAATTTAGTAAGTGAATTAAATCAACTGAAACCCCCAGTGTTGGTGCTAAATGTACTGAAACGTTCGTTACTGAACTGATAGTAAACTGGAGCTAAACTAAATTGCATTTGGATGAAATCGCATGCTAAGTAAGAAACAATTATGATGCTTGGGTTCAAATGTCACATTAAGCCATAAAGAAGGAAATATTTTAATAGTAATTTTATTAAAAGTTACAATTAAAAAGGTGAACTAATAGAAACTAAAAATAATAAAAGAAAAAAAGTAGAAAGTGTAGAAAAGAAAAAATAGAAAAAAATAAGAATATAGTAAAGAAGAAGAAACAAATAGCAAAATGACTAAATAAACTTCATCACAAGTTTAAACAAATTTTAGTAACTTAATCACCTTCTCTTAAAATACAACAAAGTGTTTCTTTTTCCTACATATAACATGTAAAAAAAATCTTATCTGTAAAAAAAAAAAATATCCTTAAAGGTTTGTTGTTTCAGTCCTGGTCATCAAACATCCTTGTGGTGAGATGGGCAGAAAACAAATTAAACAAACAACAAAGGGTTACAGAGATGTCATCATAAATATTTTAACTTTGATCAAATAAACCAATCTTATATTCCTTCCTTTTACTTTTAATAATCTTTATCTGTAGTCCCTTCAAATAATGTCCTAGAACTTTACATTTACATTTTTTCTTTTTTCACAAAATTCTTCAGTGGTTTAACAAAAAATTGTCCAGGTTACTCTCTTGGGTTGTGTTTTTGTTTTTGGTATAACCCTTTTTTCTAATTGAGAGATCAGATAGCTTCTTTTGTATGTCCAGTGTAGCAGCTTTTTCCATATCATTTTTGTAGCCTTTCATTTTTAAATCGACTTTCAGATCAATCTCAATCTTGTCAAGTAAAACTTGTTCCTCTTTTGTAACTGCTTTGAAACTGCTTTGAAACACAGTCTTTCTACAAAAATTAATGCGGGTAAATTGTTCAAAAATGAACTTGCTTGTTCATTCATTTTATTTCATGTGAAGCTGTAGCTCCATCATTAAATCCATGCTTATGGTGGACGTATAATAACTATATCTTTAACTTCTGATATGTGGAAATTGTTTATTTCACCTTTCTTTTAAATGTATTAGAAAGATTTTGTCTGTGTGCATTTTTGGGAATTGAAATAGTTTCTTTTCCAAGAACAATATGAAAATAAGAATCCAGAAACGATTTTAAAGTAAATTCAACAATGTAGTTTACATGAAAATAAGAATCCAGAAATGATTTTAAAGTATATGCAAACTTATTATATTAAAATCAAAATTAAATGTGTCCAGTTCTGATTTCTTGCCAAGCTATAATGAATTGTGTAACTAATAATGTCTGTTTCTATAGGATGAAACAAATTTATTTTTTGCCCTCTCTTTTTGTGACGTAGGACAACAAAAGGAGCAGATTCGCTGCCTTCAAGCATTCAGTTGGTTTACCAGTTGTGACCTTCTTACTGCAGTCCTTAGTTCTATGGCTGAGCTACAAGAAGTAATTAGCAAGGCAGGTAATGTCTGACCTTGGTAAATCAATTCTTCATTGGTCTGACCTTGATAAATCAATTCCTTTTTTTTTTTAAGGGGCAAACTTTGATGGCACAGACTGCTATTACCTAGACGTAAGCGAACTGGCTATAGTTATAGTTGGATGTTCTTATGGGTACTTAGAAGAACCAAAGTGGTCCAAATGAATGCAGAGTTCTACCAATAGCTACAAAGAGATGAATCTGGTGAATCAACTCATAACTTGATTCCTCCTTGTTTATTAGGCCAGGATATGTTTTCAGTTGTGACCACTGTAATTTAAGAAAAGGGTTCTCAAACTGTCAATTAGGACTCCCTGAGCAGTTTTGACAACTTAGAGTAAGACACACATTTTTTATTTAAATTTTTAAATAAATCAGATTCTCGCAGGAAGAACGAGAGCACTGCCAAAACTTGCTTGGAGTCTGCTTGCCTAAGCAAGCTGGCTGCAGATTTGCCTAAGCAATGTGAGGGTCCATTTTGACAGTGTCCCCTGCTTTGTTGGTTCAGGCAAAGCAGGGAGGCTTTCAAAACTCACTTTAGGCTCTGCCTGTGTGGATGTGCAGCGGGCAAGGTGTATAATAGCCCAGTGTCCGTCCGTCCCGTCCCCCCCAAAAAAAATCCTTGACTCAAGCCGTTATATCAGAGTTCATTTACAGTTCCTGCACTGACTTAAGGGACTATCAACACTGTCTTTTCAAATGCATTTTCAAAATTGGGAAAAAGAAGGAGTTGCAAGAGAAGATGTGACTTACTTTAGAAATACAGGTGGTTTTAATAAAAGAGCATTGGTTCGTGACCCTGCTCAACCACTTTGCACGCAGTAGTAGTGATAAATGCAGCGAGAACAAGTGATGCAGGAGTGTTCTATTCTTGGACACGTTAACATCTGAACATCTCTGGGCATTACAGTTGGCAACTTTTCGAGGCCAATACAGCAACAGAACATTGAATACTCACCTACATGTTCACACTATGCTTATGCTCCATGAATGAATGTCTTACATACCCAGGGAATTAAAAAGTAGATGAAAAGCAGATACAGGTCGTCATTGACTTATAACAGTTTGTTTAATGACCTTTCAAAGTTATCGTGGCACTGAAAAGAGCGACTCGTGATCGTTTTTCATACTTACAACCGTTGCAGCACCCCCGTGGTCAGGTGATTTCCATTCAGATACTAGACAGCGGACTCAGACTTATGACAGTTGCGATGCCCCGGGGTCACGTGATCCCCTTTTGCAACCTTCCGGCAAGCAAAGTCATTGGGAAAGCTAGATTCTCATTAACAGCCGGGTTACTAGCTTAACAACCGCAATGACTCACTTAACAAATGTGGCAAGAAAAGTTGTAAAATGGGGCAAAACTCACTCAACAAATTTATCCCTGGGTAACGTAAAATGTTGGGCTCAACTGTGGTCGTACGTTGAGGACTACCTGTACTGCATAAGCCAGTTAGTGTTAAAAATTCCTGCAGTAAAGGCCACGGTTCACTCTAGGCGTTGAGCATCTAGGAACATCTCCAGAAGGTCTTATCTGTGCCAAAGACTGATGCCTACGGACTGCAGGTTGTGGCTCAGAGGCTGCTGACCAATATTCACGTATATTACTCTGTGTAGAACTCTTTCTGCCCATGTGGCCTGTTTTTTTCAGTTCACTCATTGAAGCCTTATTTTTGTTCTTGTTGTTAGTCGCGAAGTCGTGTCTGACCCATCGTGACCCCATGGACAATGTTCCTCCGGGCCTTCCTGCCCTCTGCCATCCCCCAGAGTCCACTTAAGCTCACGCCGACTGCTTCAGTGACTCCATCCAGCCACCTCATTCTCTGCCGTTCCCTTCTTCTTCTTTTGCCCTCAATTGTTCTCCAGTGAGTCCTTCCTTCTCATTAGGTGGCCAAAATATTTGAGTTTCATCTTCAGGATCTGGCCTTCTAAAGAGCCGTCAGGGTTGATCTCCTCTAGGACTGACCGGTTTGATCCCCTTGCAGTCCAAGGGACTCGCAGGAGTCTTCTCCAGCACCATAGTTCAAAGGCCTCATTTCTTTGACCATCAGTCTTCCTTATGGTCCAACTTTCACAGCCATACATTGCAACTTGGAAAACCATAGCCTTGACTTTAACTATCTAGGACTTTTGAATTAAACAGTGAAATAAGGCAGTGAAGTAATTCTCGAATACTCTAGGAAAGCATCAGCAAAGAGTCCAGAATTAAACAAGAAGTATACAGAAATTCATGGATCTTCAAATGTGAATCAAAAAAGAGAGATGTAGAGGGTGGAGAGCCTTCAAGCTGTCTCATTTCACTCTTTACATCAAGATCACAAATGCAACATTATGGCGAATAAAATAGACATCAAAATGCTTTAATACATTATTTCTATCTCACTTGTTCAGAGAAGACAGATAGGAGCCAGGTTGTGAACAGGCAATTTGAAGCACTTGATATGGAATATATGTGATAAAATAAAGTACTTTATCCAATGAAAATTGACTTTTCCTCTTTTTCCCCCCTTGTCCTCTTTCCCCTTCTTCTTTTGCTTGAAAATCATTTTTTGCCTGTCTGAATTGGCAATTTATCATTTGGTGATCATTAATAATTTAGTTTCTGAAAGCTGCTGTTAGCGGCACATTTTCTTTTACAAGTCTCTTCTCATTTAAAATGCAAAACTGCCTTGCAAAAGCATGCTTTAATATTTTTAGTTGAAACAAAAAAGAAGTTTTTAAAAGCAATAAAATAAACCTAAGAGTTTGGGATGTTGTCCAAATGTATAGACTTTAATTCCCAGAATTCTCTACCTAGTTTGGCCATTAATAATAATTCTGATAGTTAAAGTTCACACTTCTGGATAGCATCTAGAATGAGAAAGAATGCCAGAAATATTCTTGATACTATATACTATATAGTATAATCATTTGTTGTATCCTTATTTTTACAGATAGCTTGTTTATAAAGAATAATTTGACGACTACTAGAATTTACATAATAGTCTGATATTTTAGGATTTTATATACTGGAAACTACACAACTGCAACTTTTACCAGGAATCAAATTATATTCTCAGTCGACACTTTTCTATCATTATTTCTTTTATGAAAACCATCTAGGGGCAAATGAAGTTCAATCTCCAGCTTTTATTTGAACAAAAAGTAATTTTCACACATGCTAAACATGAGCTGCAGTGAAAATATGCTGAGAACATTGTATTCTTTAAGGTTCTTTTGTAACTGACAGTTAAAAGATGTGCTCATTTAACAAAGAAATAGCTGAAAAACTGTCCATTTTGAAA
The DNA here is from genome assembly GCA_032468155.1 of Oxyrhabdium leporinum. Taxonomy (NCBI): domain Eukaryota; kingdom Metazoa; phylum Chordata; class Lepidosauria; order Squamata; family Cyclocoridae; genus Oxyrhabdium; species Oxyrhabdium leporinum. The sequence goes on along the minus strand of JANHFL010009660.1, from coordinate 170,412 downwards.
TACAATTGCTAAGATGATTTTGAACAAATTATCTGATAGGTTTAGCTGGTTGTTTGCTCATGCATATTTCATTAGACAGTCCTGAGTTTCATGTGTTTACTATCTTCAGACAATTTTCAGTCGGAGTGTTGGATTTATTATCCAACAATGTTATGGATTATCCCGAGAAGCAGGGTGATCACAATTTTATTGGCTGCACTCTTCAATGCACAGTGATAATTCCCTGAATTCACAGATGAAATATTTTAAGGTAAAAGGATGAGCACACTACATAAAAATAGTGAATGTCAAACACTAGTCTCTATTACATGAAGAATAATCACCGTTCAAAAGGTCATGTGTGAACAAGATTCATTTAAATCAAGAATCATGACTTTTTAAAAAAAAAAATCTGCTGACTTCAAAGAATTCAACTGATGTAATGAACATTACTGCAGGTCACTTCTGCAATTCGGTTGCCTGCAATCTGGCAGTTCGAATCTCACCAGGCTCAAGGTTGACTCAGCCTTCCATCCTTCCGAAGTGGGTAAAATGAGGACCAGATTGTTGGGGGCAATATGCTGACTCTGTAAACTGCTTAGAGAGGGCTGTAAAGCAGTATAAAGTGGTATGTAAGTCTAAGTGCTATTGCTATTTTTTGAAAACTGTTTTCAACTAGATAATTCTTTGAAACATCTATAATGTAGTTCTGTTCAAAAGGCTCACTGAAATGATATACTGCTGAGAGTTTTTGTCTGTTTATAGAGAAATAGAAATGCATTTATAAATGAATACAGGTAGTTTCATTCAGGCAGGTCAGTTAGCAACCATTCAAAGTTATCAGGTCTTCCCAGAGCTACTAGCAACCTATTTTTGAGTCAGCCACAAACACACACACACACACCAGTCACATAATTTCATTTTTGGCGCTTGGCTTGCATTTATGGCTATTTGCCGTGTCCTACAACCACATGATTGGGATTTTCAGCATTTCCAATATTTACTTTTTGTTTCTAGCAAAAGCACCCATTGGTGAAAACAGGTTCATATAACAATTTAACAACTGCAGCATTTGCAGCATGGTGTTCACTTAATGACTACCACAAACAAGCTATAAAATTGGGCATGGTCATATGGTGGCTTGTTTAAAAACAACCATGATTTGCAACGATAAGTCCAGCCTCAATTATGTTCTTAAGTCAAGGATTGCCTATAGACAAAACCACTCCCCCCCCAAAAGTTTTTTTTTTACTTTTTAATCTTTTTATTCTATTTTTAATGGGTTTTTAGTACTTTTTAGTTTTTTATTACATTGTAAGCCACCCAGAGACATTTTATTTGTTTATTTTATTTTTATCTGTTTTTTTTTTATTTCTTTATTTATATCCTGCCTTTAATATTTTTTACAAATAAGGCAGTGAACACCTCCAGCACACCTTCTTTCTCCTACAATTTACATAATACCCACACTTCAATGAGTTAGGATCTACTTCATATCACCCATAAGCAGATATCCAGATATGCAGAAATTAATTCATGATTTTTAAAAATAAAATAAAATGTATTTTCACTTAAACTTGATTTAACACTCTAGAAAGATTAATACAAAGAGGAAAAAAGAACTAGTGTGTAGTATACTGTATAGTAACTGGCCCTTTAATAAAGCTAATTTG
>JANHFL010009660.1:132458-161518 GCA_032468155.1 Oxyrhabdium leporinum | reverse complement strand
TAATAATAATAATAATAATAATAATAATAATAATAATAATAATAATAATAATAATAATAATAATAATAATAATATACATAACATCTTTCTTGGGATAATTTGAAAGAAAAGCTTTCTTGATGCCTGCACTTCTGCTTCAGTTTTTTGAGAAATCTTGCAAATAAAAATCACCTGGCATTAACATTGTCTAATGGCCCTGGCTTGGAGAGGAGAGCCTCTAGGGCAAATATATTGAGCGTTTTAAAACTTTTACATTAGAATGTTGCATATTGGCAAGTGGGATACTGAAAATCAAGTGTATAAACAATGCTGCTGCTTCATGACAGAACACAATTTATTTCCTTTATCAGAAATTGATCACCCACGAGAGGTTTGAAAGTGCATGTGAAGAACTAAATAATGCATTACTCCGGGAGCAGCAGGCCCAAATGCTTTTGAAGGAACAGGCGCAGCAGCTCCAGGAGTTGCAGTTTAAAATGGAATTGCATTCTTCGGAAGAGGCAGACAAAAACCAAACTCTCAGCGACGCCGTGAAGGTAGGATGGTGCTTCTTCAAAAGTAAAAAATAAATAAAAATAAGAATAAGAATAAAAACCTGATGTTCACCTGAAAGCAATGTTTAGGCTTTTAGAACCACAGAAGCGATATAAAGTGCAGCCACTTGGGTAAACAGAGAGCTGAGGTAAAAAACCAAAACCAAACCCACTTGGATAGAAAGAGAAAAACAGTCCGTGTTGAGAGGAGAGTGGAGGGCAACTTCTTTCTTAAAATTAAATAAAGTATAAAAATCGAGCCTGGGTTTGTTGTTGAGAAAGCAAAAGGACAGAGGTCCTGTCCATTCCCCCCTGGCTCTGGCATGTTGAATTTAAAATGCATGTAGTAATTTATTTCATCCTTCTGACATCTTTCAAAGAATTAGTCTGGACAGAGGGGAAGTTGTTCATAAGCAGAGAAGAGAGAGCTCATATTCTTGTGGTCAGCTCCTGATCCCTAAGCCATGGTTATTTTTCTTTGTTTGTTCTGCAGAAGGCCAAGGAGGCAGTTAATTGGCCAGTTGCTCTACAAATTTGCAGTATTTATTACATATGCATGTTTCCCTTTGGGGAATTGGGCAAGCTATGTAATCAGCGCATATTCCTATATAGCTCTGCTGTTCTACTTACTACTTCCTGAAAAAGAAGATGTAACGGGTTTTCCTTTAGAGGTGGGGGGGCCTATGGTGGGTTCATCGCGGCAGCTCTTTTTCTCTTACCAAGAAGGAAAAGGGGGTGGGTGGGAAGGCAATATGGCTACTTGTATTACTCAAACAGCTCACTGTTGCAAGATACAGGTAGTCGTTGACTTATGACCAGAATTGAGCCCAAAATTTCTGTGGCTAAGTGAGAAATTTGTTAAGTGAGTCCCTCCCCCTGCCCATTTTACACACCTTCCTTGCCAAATTTGTTAAGTGAATCACTGCAGCTGTTAAATTAGTAACCCTGTTGTTAAATGAATCTGGCTTCCCCCTTGACTTTGCTTGTTAGCAGGTGATCACAAAAGGGGATCACGTGACGTCGGGACATTGCAACCGTCATAAATATGATCTGGTTGTCAAGCATCCGAATGCAAATGACGTGACACGCGGTCATAAGCATGAAAATCACGCGTCCATTGCAACAGTCGTAAGTGTGGAAAAATGCTCATCAATCACTTTTTTCAGTGCTGTTGCAACTTCGGACGGTCACTGAGTGAACTGTTGTAAGTCGAGGGCTACCTGTGCTTTCATTCCAGGACTGCCAGCATCTCTTTGCAGGACTTCTGCTTGGAAATAAAATGGATGTCTACAGAATGGCAAACTAGTTTCCTGACAAAAGTGGGACTGCTCACACCTCTCCCCAAATGATCTTCGAATGGCCCCACTGTTAAAGTAGACAATGAGACAGAACCAAGAAGTAGACGAGGCTGCGAGAAAAATGAAATGCCGCTTATCGAAATAAGTTTAAGGGTGAGGGAAAACAGATTTGATTCAATTAAATTTTAATTAAAGTTAAACTAATTAGATACAGTTAATGAAGTTAATCTCTTAATAATTTGAGGCTTTCCCCCTTCCGTTACTTTATTTTGATTACCCTTCCAAGTTTCAACACAGTGTCAAATGTTGATGCACCTGGGCAGATCACCAGAGGAGAATAATCGTGCTTGGATATTAAAATTCATGTTTTCAAGAATTGGATATTAAAATAAGTGTTCAAGAATGTAAACAGATGTTACTATTTTTTTTTAAAAAAATATTTCTCAGTATAACCAGGATCAGTGAATAGCACATCAAATATTATAGCAGGTGGTTCTCAACCTTTTCTTCACCATGGACTGACCCCCTTTAAACACCTGTTGTGGCCACGGACCATGGGCGCGGACCACCAAGACTTAACTCAAGATTTAAATTGTTATATTTCTTCAAGCCTTTGTGGACCCCCTGCGACAATATTGCAGCAAGGGTCTGTGGACCACAGGTTGAGAACTACTGGATTACAGGTAGTCCTTGATTTACAACAATTCGTTTAATGACCATTCAAAGTTACACCGGAAAAAAAGTGACTTTTACACTTGCAATCGTTGCAGCATCCCCATGGTCACATGATCAAAATTCAGATGCTTGGAAAGTGATTCACATCCTGGGGACATGAGATCACCTTTTACAACCTTCTGACAAGCAAAATCAACAGGGAAGCCAGATTCACTTAACGGCCATCTTACTAACTTAACATCTGCAGTGATTCACTTCACAACTGTGGCAAAAAAGCTCGTAAAATGGGGCAAAACTCACTTAACAAATGTCTCACTCAACAACAGAAATGTTGGTCTCAACTGGAGTCATAAGTCGAGGGCTACCTATATAGTATTTTTCTATGTCAAGCAGAACGTAAATAAATAAAAATTAGGAGTAACATTCAAACTTTATCCAGTTTTCTTCTAGAAAAACAAACTGAATAGTAAGATTCTTCACAAAGACGACAACTAATTATAGAAGCGCATAACCCAATTGATGCATAAAATGTACTGATTCATAAGACAGTGTTTATAGGAAAAAATAAAACTTATTTATTTATTCATTGAGTTTGAAAACCTGTACTTTTTAAGAACCTTTAATATTAATGATTATAAAGGCATCAAAGAATAAAGTTTATAATTATGTACTGTATACTTTGGTTTGTAAGATATATAACATGTATTACTAAGTAGGCAATATACATTATTCTGTTATTTTCATCCAGTAGGTTTAAAAACTGTTGATTAATTTTGCAGCTTTATCGGTTTTAATTATAATCCCATTTTTTTTTTTTATCTACCCAATGGTATATCCCACAGAGACAGGCATGCTTGCCAATTATGTTTCAAGGTCAGTCAGAGCTAAGCATAGTTCTTAGATTATTTCTTATAATCTAAGGCAAGCAAAGATAGTAGCCTTGCTTTCTCATTTTGTAACAAAAATTTATGCTTACAAGAGCAAGAATATATACTGTTTTGCACAATAAAACCATCTGGTAATTTCAGACAATAAAACATTCTGCTTGAAACATTTTCTATGTCCAAAAACACTAGCTGTTTTTTTTTATTTTAAAAAAACATGTGCTCCTTCATCTTCTCTAAAATGTATAGCTGAAAATATTTCATGAGAGAATTTTTGGTAAGTTTTATATATTGATCTTAAGCATATATCATCCATGCAGACACTCAAGGCACACAGTCAGTCATAAAAATAGCAGAGGCATACATCACTATTACAAATCAAACAGCAAATAGCAACATTCAAAGTCAGGGTGGCCCAACCAGAATAAATCATGATAAGAGAACCAACAAGTTACTGACCCAATGAAAAGTATCCTGAAATGACAGTATCTTCACTTCCATTTAGTCAACTTGCTGGATATTCGGGGACAAAGAATTCCACAAAGGGAGTTGAAACAATCTTTGGTATGGTAGGTAGTCCTCAACTTGCCACTGTTCACTTAATGATAGTTTGAATAAAGTGCATGTAAAGCACTTGTGACTATTACAAAAAGTTGCCTCCGTGGAAAGTTGCAAGCTGGCGCTACGCCGCCTGCTGAAATAACTCCTCCTTGTTTCTTGGGGGTGGTCAAAAGAGCTCCCTGCTAAAGGTTCTTTGTGCCTGCTTGCCTGGAGCTGAAATCCTTCAAGCCTGCCTACGCAAAGCTGAAATCCTTTGGCAGGTCCTTTTGGTCTCTGAGGGCTATCTGAAAGAGCCCCCTGCTGAAGAATGTCAGCTCTGTGCAAGTAGGCACAAAGGATTTCAGCTCTGGAAGCAAGCACGCAGCTGAAATCCTTCAGCAGGGAGCTCTTTCAGCCAGGCCCCAGAGATGAGGAGTTGAAAGGATTTTTAGCGGCAATGCAATAAGATAAGGAGTGCAGGGTGCTTTGGGGTGGGGGAAACGTGGCGTAGGTGACATATGAGTCTCACCCGACTTGGGTTGAAAAACAAACAAACCCTGAATCACTTTCCAGGTGGAGTCTATTTGCCTCTCCCAGAATACCTAGTCAGTGTTACAAGCAGCTGTATTGTCCGGATGCTTCCAGAGACTGCCAGGTTGGAAAAATGGTTTCTGCCCATCACAATTTGAACATGTACTTTACATTATAATCTACAGGATCACCTGCTCTATTACGATCTAGAAGAGGAGTGAGAAGGCAATATTAAATTACAACTTCCGCCATCCTCAATGTCAGCCCTTTGGGATAGTCCAAGAAAGAAACACAAATCATGAACTCTAACATTACTTTTATTATAAAGTTACATTAACAGAATCTTGCAGGTCTGAAACTACCCCTCTCCCCCCTCGCCTTTACTTCCAAGAAATTAGGGAGGGTCCTTTCTAAAATATTTGCCATGTCCCCATTGATTGTGTGAACTAAACTGCCTCATATCTGACTCTTGCCTCGTCTGCAGTCTCCTCCTCCTGTCTCTCAAAGACATTCTCACAGATGTTTACATTCAGCCAACATGGCCAGTGATAAGAAGAGTTGCGAGCTGAAGTTTAGCAACTTCCATGCTCCTGACCATAAGACCAGTTGATACTGCTATTTTTAAAATAACCATTAATGCATCAGAGTAAGGCTGCAAGATTGTATTGGGAAGCATTCTGAATGATTACCCCATAATTATGGGATACTTAATGAACAAGGATAGAAGAAGATGTCACTGCATGTTTTATCTATTATCTTCATATGCAAGGCCTAAGAATGGTTGGTACTAAGTTGGTACTAAACCTATTATAAACTAAAACATCAGCATCTATAGATTTGGAGAAAGAGGCTAAGGTGTGCATAATCTCAAACTAGTGCCTGACTAGGCTATATGGTATTGCTTTTCCCTTCTCCACCCATTGATCGAAATACTTTCAAACACTAGGAGTTTAGCAACACCATAACATAATACTGGACTTTGTACACGCCAAATGTATTTGCTAGGAAAACTGTCTGATTTCAAGAATTCTCAATCCTACTGCCAAGTGCAATCAGCATTTGTGAGGTGTGGCTCCCTAGACTGTTAGTGTTCGTTTGTGATTTTCTTTTGTCTCATCCTTTTAAAAACAGTCGATGAAAATCTCAGATGCATGTGAAATGTTCATTGTAATCTCAGAACATAAATTTGGGAGTTTCGTTTAGCAACACAAAGGAATGCTTTTTCTTTTGCCTCTAGATAATAGGCTAGATTTAGATTGCTCGAAGGAACCTTGATGATTGCCAGTAACTGTGTTGTCACTTTGGCAAGAAAGAGCAATTCTAAACACTATCTATTAAATTAAAAGCTGTTGTTCATTAAAGAACATAATGTAACTGATTATTCATTAGCGAACAAGTTAATAGTAGACTGTTAATCAAATGTATCGTGTTAAAGCAAGCCAGAGAGAGGACGAGAGATCCCCTCTGAATTGTTTGGAGACTAAATTTCATCATTCACTAATTAGTTAAAGGATTTAGTTGTTTAAAAGTTTTGCAGAATGGGTATGCTCGGCACCTAAATAATTTATAAAAACTGGTATTAAACAGAAATTTCTACCTGCCCTTTCGTGAGTAACAGAGATTCTTATTCAATCTGTTCTGCATTAAAAAACAGTCATTCTCGTTTAGTATGACAGTGTCTTTGGTAGATATCATCATCATCATCATTTTAGCCATTGTCTATCCACTGCAGGATGAAGGCCTCTTCTGCATGTTTCTTTTGCCAGTTGGGCCCACAATACTTGGCGATGTTGTTGATACATCTTGTTTTAGGTCTCGTTCGTGGACGCTTTTTATCAAGTGGGATCCATTCTATGACTGCCTTGGTCCACCTACCGTCAGTTCTTCTTGCTATGTGACCAGCCCATTTCCATTTCAGTTCTTCAACTCTCTTGATGATATCGTAGATAGTTAATATATGTGTAATCATATCTGTATCTCCCCAAACATATGGAAGAGACGGGAGAAAGATATATTCTCTGAAGTTTTCTCTGTGCGGACTCTCCAGAGATTTGCTTTCTCCCTGTTGCTTTGTCATGTTCAGAAGACCACGGTGGAATTCCAGGAGAACATTAATTAGAGAACTGAGCTTGATAAAGTTGTGCACTAGTATGTTGCAGCATCCGAAGTTTGCGATGAGATAGGGTTGCTGAGCAATGGCTCCACGGTTAAAGACACTGAGCTTGTCAACTGGAAAGCTGACAGCTCACATTCGAGACCTGTGCACTGCAAGACAGGGTGAGCTCCCGTTCTTGCCCCAGCTCTTCCAGCCCAGCAGTTCAACAGCATGCAAATGTGAATAGATAAATAGGTACCACTTCATTGGGAAGGTAACAGGGCTCCATGTGCTTTGGCATATAGTCACACTGGTTACATGCCCACGGAAGTGTCTTAGGACAACACTGGCTCCCTCAGCTAAGAAACAGAGATGAGCATCACCCTCCAGAGTCAGACATGACTGGACAGGGGAAACATTTACCTAAGTGTGCATTGTTTTGGATGAAGATTTCCAATATAATCTACCATAGGATATTAAAAGATAGCGCATATACCTGTGTATGAATATTCCGTAACAAGTGACTGCGCTATGATGGCCTTCCATGATTTTTTCTTAACTTAAAAATATCTACTGTGCCTTTTTTGTTTTCCATAGCAATTTTTTTTTAAATATGTCATTGAAGGGTTAATGGACTTGCTTCCTTTTGGTGTTATACTAATAAACACTTCTGTCCATGACCTTGAAACGTAGAATGAAAGGGGAAAAGTCTGTTGAAATAGATATTTTAGGAGCGGGTGGACGGGATGAAACTGTTTAACAAATAAAGCGCCCAAGTGTACTTCTGTATAATTTATCTGAGATATCTGGAAATGTTTATGGATCTTCAAATTTTTATTCAGAATACAAGAAGGCTACTTGTTAAATCCAGTTTCCTGAGAGGTTTTTGTTAGTGTGCTGAATGAACTACAAAGCAACTATATTAGCTTGAGAAGTATAGAGGGAATCAATAGACTTATAAAATTGCATAGAAGGTTTTCTTTAATGGCTTAAACTCTTATTTTTTTCTAGTAGCTTTAATATCAATACCCGGGGCTTTTCTTTGGCTTCTGATACCCAAGTCCTTTATGTTTAACAGATCTTGCTATTCTTTTAAACTGGAGTGTTAGTGCATCATGCAACTAGTTTATAGATGTCTTCATTAATCTTAAGCACCTTTCCCCCTCCTTTCCTTATGTGTGAAGCTTATGTTTATAAAGAGTGTTTTAAAAACTCCTATGAAATCATAATGGCTGTCCAGATAGTGGCGTTGCTGTCTGAGCTTGGCTTTTTGCTTGCAGAGATTACATTACTCAACACCCTCGTTCTGAGTGAAAATGGGATTTGCTGCCTGTTTGTATACAGCAGCTTGCCCTGCCAGGTTGGGCAGAACTATGTTTTTTTCCCTTGGTAGTTCCTTAATTAGAATATTGGGGGGGGGGGTTTCTTGATTGTTTTCCGGGTGTTATCTGAGTCTGAGCTGCTGGAGGGGATATGTTCAGCGTTCCAATATTTGAGGGGCTCCTACAAAGATGAGGGGCGTCAAACTATTTTTGAAAGCACCAAAAGGCAAGACAAGAAACAATGGATGGAAACTAACCAAGGAGAGAAACAACTTAAAATTAAGGAGAAAATTCCTAACAGTGAGAGCAATCAATCAATGGAATAGCTTGTCTTCAGAAGTTGTGGGGGCTCCATCGCTGGAGGCTTTCAAGAATAGACTGGACAACCATTTGTCTGAAATGGTAGAAGGTCTCCTGCTTGAGCAGGGAGTTGGACTAGATCTCCAAGGTCCCTTCCAACTCTATTCTTCTATGTTCTATGTCATTTTGTTTCCCTTTTTAGCTTTTTTATTATCTTGTTTGAATGGTGTGCAGATATGCTTTATTTCTATGTGTCTATTGATGGCTGATCTGTCTGAATGCCAAGTTTCCTGGAATTCCCTAGGAAGCTTAACATTTAGAGAAATGGCGGCAAGAGAAGCATGCTGCAGTCCTGTCTCTCAGGGAATTATTTGATGGGCCAGAGGGGGCGGGCCTTCTCTGCCGTTGTGCCCACCTTATAGACCAGAGCATTCTTTCCCCATAAAAGGTAGGTCAACTACATTCCTCATTATTTTCCAAAAGGCTTTCAAGACCTGGCTTTGTTATTAGACCTAGAGTCTCAGGGAACCAGTGAGATTTTGAGGTGGCTCCATTGCTAATTGAATCGTGCTTATGTGTGTGGGTGTGCTTTAAACTTTTAAAATCTTTGACATGTTTATTGTTTTATATGTTTTTTTGCTCCATGCCACTCAATCACTTCTTGTGAGAGGGGAGACAATATAAATTTGATAAATAAACCACTAAAGATAAAACCCCATCATCACTGCTAAGAAGAACTTAAGACTGTGTATGAGCTAATGATTAATATGTAGTTTAAACTGCTCCATTGTGCTTCAGAAAAGTAAGTCAAATAACAGTATTGAACTTTTATGGACTTTTTTCCAACTTCTTTTATCAACCTATATTGGAAAAAAAAACTCTTGGTAAAATTTATACTTCAAAAGATACAGACATTTGTATATTCCAGCAGCTATTTACAGGTGTAAACATATTGCATGAATCCCTAAGTTGAACTATAAAAGTGGTGGATCAAAAGTCAAACCATTTTATAAAGGTAAAGATAAAGAGTGGTTTAGTGGTTAGAATGCAGTATTGCAGGTTGGCTCTGCTCACTGCCAGGAGCTCAATCCTGACTGGTTCAATGTTTACTCAGCCTTCCAGTCTTCCATCCTTCTGAGGTCGGTAAAATGAGGACCCAGATTGTTTGGGACAATATGCTGATTCTGTAAACCGCCTACAGTGTCGTAAAGCACTGTGAAGTGGTATATAAGTCTTAAGTGCTATTGCTATTCTCCCTGTCCAATCATGTCTGACTCTATGGGACAGTGCTCATCTCAATTTTTTAAGGGAGCCAGCATTGTCCGAAGACAACGGTGCATGGAACTCTTACCTTCCCACCAAAGTGGTACCTATTTATCTATTTGCATTTGCAAGCTTTTGAACTGCTAGATGGCCAGGAGCTAACAGGAGCTCATACGATCGCACTCAGGTCTCGAACCCAGGCGGTCAGCTTTCCAGCTGACAAGTTCAGCACCTTTAACCACTTGTACTGAACTACTACTGCTTTTTTAAAAAATTATTTTGCCACCCCTTTGAAGTGGGCCAGATCAGCAAACAAACACCACAGGAACCTACTATGACTGTTGTTGCAGGATAACTTTGTGTTTCTTTCTCACCATTTCTTCCTTTCTACGGCTAAGCTAAAATTTGCTAACAACTGTTGTATACCTTCTTCAAAGCCTTCCCCATAGTTCTCTATAGATTGCCTCAATAAATGGATTTTTAGGACTGCTATGCTTTGATTTAAATTTTCGGAAAGCCTTGTTTAGATCGCCAGGAAAATGGGTGGGAATGGAATCAGTGTAAAATATCTGAAGATGCCTGTCAGAACAACCTGCTGATAGTTGTGCTACAGGAGCATGATCAGGTAGGCTGGTAAGAGTAATAATGGGGAGAGAAACGTGGACTAAGTCTGTCTGGGAGTAGAAACACTTTGTCTACTTGTGACTCCGCTCCCACTGGCTAAAACAAACCCCCCAAAAACTATTTCCCAACCTTTAATGGTACCTGTCAGCTGCCCTCAAAAGTACTTGCTTCATGCCTGAGTAGAACGTAGGTACCTGGCCCAGTCTCACTTTGTGTAGCATTAAGACCTCTGAGTTGCAGTAATTCTGCATAGCACTTTTCAAAAGGAATAGCGAGACAATATTAATGAGTGGATTTTTCCACTGCTGCACTCACGGGTAGGTATAGTTGCTTTGTGCCAGCTGCTTCTCTTTTGTGTAGAAAATTGTTGATCAACACGTAGTAATAACTGTTAAGGTAAGGTCTCCTTTAAGTCAGCTTCCACTCTGGAGAATTCATGGACTCATCCACGTAGTTTCCTTGATGGCAGTCCAGATTTTGCCATTGGCTTTGCGTGGGACGTTTTCATTATTATTTGGCCCACAACACTGGCATTTCCTAATGATCTCCTTTCCAAGTGGAAACCAAGGCTGACTCTGCTTAACTTTGGGTTACTGCCTTTCCTTGTATTTTGCTTTCTGCCATGTTCCTTTAATAATTCCTCATGCATTGGAGTTTAGTGAGAAAGTAAGGGTTTGTAACTAACCCTATCGCAAATAGACGTGGCAATCCTGATGGTTGAAATATCAGTTGCATTTAATGGTAGAATAATTGGGTTCACATAATTAAAATGAGCTTTAAAAGTTTTTTTGCCCTGTCCAAAAGAGTACTCTCTATTTCAGCTCTGTTATAGGCAAGCAATCCAGAATGGGGCATTGTTTTATTTTTGTTTTGTTTTGTTTCGGTCGAAATCTTATTCAGCTTCAACTTTTGAACAGTTTGAACTAGTCTCTGGCCTTGTTTCCAGATGAACGTGTTTTATCAAGCTTTGAAATTTTCTTCTTTTTGTAAATATTAAGGGCCAGGGAGCAAAAAAACACCCCCAAACAACTGGCTACATTGTGGATTAAGTGAAATATCTCAAGGCTGTGCTTTTCTGATAAGTGAACCTGAAGTGACCTTTTCTCAGACACAATTACAGAGCTGTATGTTTTTCCTTTAATTTCATCAGGGGTTTAATTAGTATACAAATAAAACTTCTCTTATCTTCTTTTCTACCTAATTGGCTTGTCTTCGCTTCGATACGAAGCATGTGAGAGTGGGCTGTAATTAGGGTGACCGTGTTAACCTTTTTCTCCCCCCCCCTCAAAAGCACTCCTGCCTCAAGGCCCCCCAAAATCCGGCGCTTTGGATTTATTGCTTTGCAATCTCGGTGATTCTCCCATAGGCTTTCTCATGAGCAGAAGGGTTTTGGGTGCTGCCAGTTCCCACTGCTTAACGGGGATCTTCATTCTTCTCCCCTCTAAATGTTTATTGATTATCTCACTGTTCCACATGCGGCTTCCAGCAACTTAATATCAGGTGACAGTCAAGAGAGTTTCTCCAAGTAATTAGAGTTGAGCATTGGGGGAACAATTAGGACCGGCGTTATTAAACTTGATTTATCCTATTCTCTCCTGAACACTTTCCGGGATAGGAGACCATCACCCTTCCTCCATCTAGCCTGGTTGAGAAATTAGTGACTAACCTGCTGCTTATCATTGTTTCCTTGCTGCCTGGAGGCCCACCCTCTTGGTTTCAGTCATTCAGCTGGAAATATTAGAGTCCATAAAGTTTATCGGGGTTTTTAATTAGATCAATCGGAAGAAAAGGATGGTGGAGGGAAGGAGGTTTAGCAACAGAAAATATATGACTTTAAAGTACTGCAGACTGTGGTCAAAACAGTTTTAATGTCTTATCTTTAACCCCTGAAGGTCAGGACTTAAATCTAAAGAAGAAACTTTCTTCTGAAAACAGTTATGTGTGTCGGGAAGGAATCTGTAGCCAGAACATTATTCTGTCTGTATATAGCATGTATACTTTAGTTCAAGAGTATCCAACCTTTTGGCTTCCCTGGGCCACACTGAGTGAAGAGGAAATGTTTTGGGCTGCATATAAAATATATAATATAGTTAATGGGTATCAATCACATTATGTTAAAAGGTTATGATCTTGTGGAGCCACATTACTAGCTGTCCATGGCTGCCTATGACCATGGGCCGTGGGCTGGGTACACCGGCTTTACGTGGTCTTAGGTTTTCACTTGGTGGCCTTGTAACCGCTTCTGTTGATGCCTTGTTTTCAAAAGCAGTTAACACCTCACAGAAGTACCAATGGTGGAAATAAACATTTTATGCATTTGTATCGTGTCAGCGGCAACTTGATATCCTTCACCTTGATATCCCAAGAGAGTCTTTGTGCTAAATTTGGACACAGTTATTGATAATTTTCTTCTCTGATTAATGATGACTCTGGCCATAAGCCATAAGTAGTTAAGCAAAGATCCAGAGTTGCTCCTTTAATTGTCCATTTTTACAGGAAGTCCTCGACTTACAACTATTCATTTAGAACTGCTCCAAGTTACAATGGTCCTGAAAAAAAATGATTTACAACTGGTCCTTGCACTTAACATCCATCACAGCATCCCCAGAATCACATTATGAAAATTTGGGCACTTGACAATTCTCATGTGCAGGTACCACCACAGTTGAGGCCAAAATTTGTGTTGCTGAGTGAAATGTATGTTGAGTGAATTTGCCCCATTTTGTGACTTTTTCTTGCCACAGTTGTTAAGTGAATCGATGCATTTGTTAAGTTAGTAACTGGGTTGCTAAGTGAATCTGGCTTCCCCATTGACTTGGCTTGTCAGAAGGTCGCTGATCACACGACCATGGGACACTGCAGCCATCATAAATATGAACCAGTTGCCAAGCATCTGAATTTTGATCATGGGGATGATACAACATTTGTAAGGGTGAAAAATGGTCATAAGTCACTTTTTTCAGTGCCGTTGTAGCTTTGAATAGTACCTAACTGAACAGTTGTAAGTTGAGGACTACCTATATTTACCATGGTTTCAGCATCCAGGGTCATGTGATCACCCTTTGCAACCTTCCCAGCTGGCTTTCAGACAAGCCGAGTCAAGGGGGGGAAAGCTGGATTTGCTTCGCAACTCTGTGAGTCATTTAACTGCACTCATTCATGTAACAACCATGGCAAAAAAAGGTCGTAAAATTGGACACCATTTGTTTAACAACTGCCTTCCTTACCAATAGAAATTCTGGTCCCAACTGTGGTGTAAGCCCAGGCCTCTCTATATCAGCATTATCATTCCAGCTTTGTCTAAAAGTGAGTTTTGCTCACCAGAGCCGGCCAATAAATCCACATCCTCCCTCCTTTCTGTCTGTGCTGCAGTCTTGGTGTCCAAGATCCAATTTCTAGAAGGCAGAACTTGAAAGCCTAAAACATCTTGCAGTGAAGAAAAATTGGCTGTCGGTTATTGCAAAACAAAAGTGGTTCAACTTACTAAGCGGCATACTGTTTACACAACTGGCACAAAAATAGTTTCTGTATTGAAAAGTCAAGGATTTTTGGTGTTATTTTTCCTCTACGTTTGGACGGAAACAAAGAAGTCCAAGCTGAAAAGATTTCTAATTCTACAATTCAGTGGCAATAAATTTGCCCTAATTATGGATAAGATGTTGAGTGCTTTTATAGTGCTTTTATTTTCCCTAGTTTTAGAGTGACAATGATACCTCAGAGGTGAGTAGAATAATCCGAATTATTAAGAGCAATACGATACGTTTCCGATGTGTGTCAAATGCTCTTTTGCATTTGGAATCTGGCCTTTCCTCCATAAGAGGCCATATGAGACCTTGTTCATTAAAGTCCTGAATAAAATTAACTTTTTTTGAAAGAAATTTAGTCCTACTTAGTCCTAGTAAGCTTTGTTTATTCCTGGAAGAAAGGTGTAACTGCAGATTTAAATTGTTGTGGTTTGTCACTCCAATTCTTGTTGCTGGGATTTAAGAGAGCCATTTTAGAGACGTAGTGACGTAGAGACAGCTTCTCAATAAGAGTGGCCTCTACAGATAGTCCTCAATTCATGACCACAGTTGGGCTGGAACTTCTGTCACTAAATGATGCAGACAGTAAGCGAGTTGCATGTGATTTAACAACCTTTTTTGCTGCATTTGTTAAGTGACTCACATGGCCATTAAGCCTGTCTGACTTCTTCCATTGACTTTGCTGGGAATTCCTGGGAAGGTAGCAAATGGCGATAATGTGACCTCAAGACTCTACAACTGTTGTAAATGTAGACCAGATGCCAAGCACCTGAATTTTGATAACCTGATTACAGGAGTGCTGTGATGCTTGTAAGCATGCGTACTGGTTGTAACTCACTTTCTTCACTGCTGTTACAACGTCAATTACCAAGGCCATGCATCTGTATGAGTGTAAACTCAGACAGATTTAGAGACACAACCAAGTCCTGGATTTGCAAGGTACCAATTCAGAGCACTTCTAATAGGATTATTCATTTTCAGTATATATGGTCATTTCTTCAGCCCATCCAAAAACTGATCCAATACCTGCCTAATGTCTTGTCTGAATTTTAGAACAAAAAAGAAGGAAAGCTGGTTATCATTTGCATGCCACTGGTATCCCGCCCCAACTAATATTCTTACTCCTAATCTGCAAGAAGATTCCCTGCCCAATGTGCACCTGCGAGAAATCAGTTTTTAAAATGTCAGAAGATCCTATTGTCTACGCTAGATCAAATTTCATCATATGTGGTAAACTTCTGAAGTATTTCAGAGTAATGATTTATATAAGGAAAGAATCTTGAATCAGATCTTGGATTATGGTTCTTTATGCATGAATCTGGAGGTGCAGTATCCCCTCAGATAAGTACTCATTTTTCAAATGCAAAATGAGAACATTCCTCTGCTTTACCAGGTATTTGAAATAATCTGCACAGCGC
This sequence comes from Oxyrhabdium leporinum, assembly GCA_032468155.1. NCBI lineage: Eukaryota > Metazoa > Chordata > Lepidosauria > Squamata > Cyclocoridae > Oxyrhabdium > Oxyrhabdium leporinum. The sequence continues at coordinate 146,511 of JANHFL010009660.1, read as the reverse complement.
TTTTGAGCTTCTATTGATCTGTTGAATTTTGGAAGTGTATGCACAGCTCGGTCTTTCTGGAAATTAGTATTCCAATTTTTTATTTTTTATTTTGCTTCTTGACTTTTCAGATTCTTAGAAAAAAATTGGTTAGAAGGAGTTGTAAAGCTTCGTAAATATGTGTACGTTACCGTCAGTGGGTGAAACTAGAGATTTTATGGAATGCCTGGGAAATCTGTAGAATGCCTAAAATGGACCGTCAAAGTACGACACACTTAATATTTCACACATTTCCTAAGCATTCTACACAAGGGCAAAAGGCAAACTGGCAAGGTAAAAAATATTCCTGCTAAAATTCCATTCTAGCCTTCCTTCTTGCAACAAATAGGCCAATACTAGTCTTTTTCTCTTGTTTTGTTTTGTTTTTTTTCAATAAGAAAGTCCTGTACTTTATTTTGCATTTCATCTTTCATTTTCATATATGTCTTTTTAACCTAACCCTAACCCTTTTCATGAGTTCTCCTTTCATACTTTGCCAAAATAGTTCTTGTCATTCTGCATTATGCCTAAGTATTATATACAATGCCTAGTGAAAGTATATAGCATATTATAATAACACAGACATTGCATACTTTTCTTAAAAACGTCACTCATTCTATAGATTTCCTAGGCATTCAGTACAATGCCAGCTTTTCACATACGGCTGGTAGCATCTACAGTTCCTGGCTCCATTATGAACCTTTTTAATTTGTCCGCAAAGCATAATAGGAATTTATTCCTGCCACAGAAAACCTTTACTAATCATCATAGTAGTAAAAATAAAAGTCATTTATGAAAAAGCATCTTTAGAAATCAGCTCTTCGTGCGAGTAAGTATAAATGCAATACAGAAGAAAGCATATTACCAAGAAGCAAATATAGTGCTGACATTAGAAGAATGTCTGTAACAATTGTCAGGCTGTCCAACACTTGAGAAAGCCATATAAAAAGAAGCTTTCCACTGAAATTGTAACACAGCAGTTCAGAAGCCTTTGAAAAATATAGCCTTACAGCAATTCATATAAAAGACTTGTTTGCATTTTGCCTGCAAAGTTGTTTAGTTCTTCCTCCTTTGGGAAATAGTTCGTATTTTATCCATCTGAACTAATTTTCTAGTTGAAGCATTGACTATTAGAGCCTATCCTGGAGCAACCTTGAAGGAAGGGAAACTATGCAATCCATTTTGAAAAACATCACAAAAATGCATATATTGTAATGTTTATAATTGGAACTTTACTGAACAGTTAAAAGAGCTGTAGGACAGGTGGTGTTTTCCCCCAGTTACTTCTTCTATTCCCTGCTTTTCCAAGCAGCTATTTTCGTTGTCTTTCCACCTATGGATCCAGATGCTCCAAGTTCTTTGCTGTGGGAGAATGTTTTATGTAGGCTTGCCATAAAATCTAGCTATTGCTCTTGGACCAGAATCTTGGACTACTCCGGCCTTTGGGGCAATCCAGCATAATTCTTCTTTTAATGTACGTTAATGAACCCTAAGTCAATATATATATATATTTATGGAGCACCTTTATCATATGCGACCGTGTACAGATCCAGGACAGCTCTTCTTCTTTTTTTTGTTACAAAACAGTTAAAACTGCAACGTTTTGGGTGTCTAAGAGGAAACCGGTGCTATTTTCTTTGAAAATAGCCCCAATCTATTTCGCAGTCAGTCTGTATTCCTCTTTGTTTAACAGCCTTTGGCATAAATTGAAGTTAATTATCAGAGCTGACAAGTAACTCTGTTTTCTGTCTGCTCTCAGAGTCTCTCCGAGGCAAAGATGGAGCTGAGAAGAAAAGATCAATCTTTGCGTCAGCTCAATAGACATCTTACCCAGCTGGAGCAGGACAAGCGTCGGCTGGAAGAGAGCATCCATGATGCAGAGAGTGCCCTCCGCATGGCAGCCAAGTGAGCACAGGGGGGGCCTTGGGGAGATCACTTGAAACAGACAAAAGATCAATGCTTACTTTCATGCAAAGGATTTTTAGTCCTGGATAATGCTGCGCCGGAAAACAAAAAAAGTACAGCTGCCTGTCTTTGAAATGGTAGTAAAAGATCCTCTTGAAGGGAAAGAACTTACTTCAACATATTAATGGCCCTTTTCAATCATTTCAGTGTCCGCGGACGGAGCGTGATCAACAGATGAGCTTGTCTTGAGTTTTGCCCCTAAGGTCTACCTGGGTTGAGCGAACCATCTGACCAAAAGTCGAAGTGGTTTTGATGGGAAGAGATGTTAGTATATATGATGGTATATATGATAGTTGAACGGTACAGCACAGGTATCAAAAATACTCACGTGCCTACAAGTACCCATTCACCCTGAGGTTGTAAGAGCGCACAAGTACGGTCATTCGTGTATCTCTTGACTAAAAGCTCAGAGTTGGTAAGGAATAAATGCATAGAAAAAGCAAGGAGCCCATCATTCTTCTAGGGTAATCAAAACAGCATATGCCAGAAGGTACACCTGGCACAGCTTTCATACATGACAAAACCAGCAACTTTTCAGCTACATTCACGCAGACAAAATAGCCTTTTAGGTACGTTCCTTGTGACAAGCTTTTCTTCAGATTTAAACGGGTAAGAAGACAGTGCAGAGAAAAACTGCATGGAATAATCATCATTAGCCTATGATTTTGAATCATAGGTCATGTAGAAAACTAGCTGTTATATAGATGTACCCACATACTAGCATCCAGAAGATGCTACACAGTTTCCAGAGACTTTCAAATTTGTGTTCTGCCAAATAGCCTATGTTCGAAGTTAGAAAGGTTTCTTCATCTGGACAAAATGGATCGTTTTGATCTAGATGTTCCCATGTTGCTCTAGTTCTTTCAGAGGTGCCAAGAAAACTGAGGTTATACAGCCACTTCATCTACCTGACAGGGTTTTTTTCTTACGTCTTTAACTCATGGATCGGGATGATAAGACAAGAGCCTCCTCTACTCCTCAAAAATTCTTATTGATTTGTACTTGTAGAGAATTCTATAATTTTTTTCAACCATAAGAAACATTTTCTGAACTTCTGGAAGCATATGCAAAAGTTCAGTAACAAAACTTAGAGAGTCATCCCTCCCAGAGCTATCTCTGATACCCTCTATAAACTAGACCTGACATCAATCAGAGTGGAAAGTATTGCGTGTGCTAGTTACTTGATAGTTAACTCAGCTAAACATTTTTGTATATGACACTGAAATCACCTGAAGACAACAAATTTTGGGACAAAGGTAATGATGAATGTCGCATATAAATATGTTATCTGCTCTTCAGCTTCCTGTTCAAAGAAATACCATACAATTAAAAGTTAAATTTATAATGGAAACGATGATGGGTAACTAACAAAAACAGTCATTATAAAAAATAGACAACAATATAAGAGTAAAAGCAGCAAAATAAAACTTTAAAAAGAAAACAGCAATAAGAACATGATCTTTTTATTCATTCAACAGAGACAAAGAATTAATTGTTAATCATATGAAATCAGTGGAATCTACCTTTCAAAATGTAAGTAATATTTTTTTGATAACGCTTCATCATCTATAGCTGTATTTCAAGCAATTGTACTTTGATATTGCTTTTTCTGCTAGAAAATTCTAATGCAACTTGAGAAATATAATTGTAAAATAATAACCAATCAAAATATATACAGCAAAGTTCTATCATACACTAGCAAGCAGATCTGTTTTTACAATTAAAGATTTAGAAAATAAAATTTTTGTGGTAATACTCTCTCACTCTTGTACTGTACAAAAAAAATCTAAATAATAGCATGCATTAATATTTTAGTCGGCTACTTTTCTGGTGTGTGTGTGTGTGTGTGTGTGTGTGAGAGAGAGAGAGAGAGAGAGAGCAGAGAGAGAGAGAGAGAGACTTTATATTTCATTTATGTTTCATTTTTTAAAAAACCATCACAGCGCAGATTCTGTATGCTTTGGTAAATCATTTAAATAGTCCCAGCCATATTAAAAACAAAAAGGAAGGAAGGAAAGGAATGGAATGGAATGGAACAGAATGCAAGGGAACTATATAATACAAATGTCGCACTCGTAGGTTTTTATTTGTATATAGAAAAACACTGACCTAGTAAAGTTAGCAAAAGTAAAAGAATCTAATCTGCAGCAATAGCTGACACTCATATTTTGACCATGCTGCTTCTTCTCTCACATACGCTGTCACACACAAACACACAAAAAGGAAACTATGAGCATACAACAGATATTTTCCAAATGGATGTTCTTTAAATGACTCAATCCTTCTAAGTTAAATAAATTGGATCAAATACAGCATGTGATGTGAAGAATGACAACAGCAAGATATCTCTGGGTTTTGGATCTCTTAACATTGCTGTCAGTTTCATCATATCACCGGTGGAAATGAGCAAATTACTTTCAGTCTTTAGTGTTCAGAAAAGAATTTGTGTTTTTTTCCAATACAGGAGCACGTATTTACGCCTATGCTCGCATGCACCCACAAAGGGATATGATGCAATACCAGTTCCCCCCCCCACCTCACACAGATTGTAGTGGAGGGGCTTAGGGGGGCTCACCTTGAGGGAGTCAATCTACCATGTCCCCGTGCACGAGTGCATTGGCACATGCTCCATCATTTGTTGTACTATTTACATGTGATAAATTCTGGATCACATGTAAATGAAAAGCCAAAAGAGAACATTAAGAAGGCACACTTCAGAAATAATCTCAGACCAATTCTTTAATCATTTGCCCTCTAAAATGAGCTGTGCTAGAATTTGGGGAGCTCAAATGACTATTTAAAATGTCTTAGCCAGCCTAGCAGAGCCTTACAATGCTTATTTAACACAGTAGCTTATATTTTTGAGTGAAATGAACATTTAATCTGTTTCACCAAACCTATTCAGTTGAGGATGAGTTTCTCATTCTCTTTGGATTTGGTGACCTTTCCTTCTTTCCCTGGTTCTAATCTAGCCTTCAGTTTACCACTCCCTGAATTCCAAGTACCCAACCAAATAATCCTGCTGGCTATGGATTCTGGGAGCTGAAGTTCCAGCAGTCTGGAGGTTACTGGGTTGAGTTATATTGTTAAAAGTCCTCCATGCAGTTTCTTCTCTACAGCTTAGTTTATTGCTGATGCATTCTCTCTCTCTCTCTCTCTCTCTCTCCCTCTCCCTCTCCCTCTCCCTCTCCCTCTCTCTCTCCTCTCTCTCTCTCCTCCCTCTCCCTCTCTCCCTCTCTCTCTTCCCTCCTTGCACCTCCCTCCTTACCCCTATAACAACAGCAACCCTGTGAGATGAGTTGGGCTGAGAGAGACAGAGAGTGACTGGTCCAAGGCAACCCAGCTGGCTTTCATGAGTAAGGCAGGACTTGGAACTTACAGTCTTTCTATAATAATAAATACTATCTAATATCATAACATCATAAACAATAGAGTGTCATTGAAACTTCCAGTATACCGTCTAAAGACAACACCTAAATCAACCTAATATAAAGGACCCTTCACAAGAAGACTATTTTTTTTAAAGTCTCATGCCTTTTTCATTCTATCCAAGCAATTTCCTTTTCAAAGCAGATTTCAGTTCTCTCCTGAACGAAGGGGTTCCAAATTTCTGATATTGAGGTTTGCCCTTCAGAATGTATTATGGATTTCAGACATCTGTTCTTCATGGCAGTTGAAGGTCTGAGTAATTTGAAAGGAAATTTCATCGAAATCAATAAACCTACTCGAAAGTAAATGTGCATCATCGTACAAAAGTTGATTAGTATTCAACAACTGGCTGGATGGAAGAACAACAGTAGTCTTTTAAATTTAACTAGTACAAGTAGTCCTCAACTTAGAGCAGTTTATTTAGTGACCATTCAAAGTTACAATGGCACTGAAAAAAGTGACTGATGACCATTTTTCACACTTACAACTTTTGCAGCATCCCCACAATCATGTGATCCAAATTCAGATGCTTGGCAACTGGTTCATACTTACGACCGTTGCAGCGTCCTGGGTTCATGTGATTACTTTTTCCAACTTTCTAACAAGCAAAGTCAATGGGGAAACGCAAAGATTCTGTATGACATAATTCAGAATATCTTCTGAAACTAACATCCGTTTTGTTCAGGGGCCGTATCATTTTTCCTAACATAAAACCTCGTAGTGTATCACTAGGAGAAGTATGGAAAGTAAAGTGGAGGTATGTGTTGGCTATTATGTTTGTTGGGAAACATCTTACTTATGCATGTAAAAGAGTGAAGATGGATTCACGAACAGTGATCCCCACATTACACTTGATCTAGTTCAGGGGTGTCAAACTCACGTCGTCACGGCGGCATCATGTGACGTATTGGGACCTTTTTTCCCCTTCGCTAAACCGGGTGTGGGCGTGGCCAGTGCATGACACATCCGGCCCACGGTCCGGGAGTTTGGCAGCCCTGATCTAGTTTCCCAAAGATAATTTTTAGTTGTCCATCTTTGAAAAAGTTACTTGCCACAGTCTGAAACCAGGAGGCACTGCCCACTCATAAATCAAAGCATGGAGAAGAATACGACACATGCTTTTGCCTTTCGTAGTAAAGTCTTATATCTATTTAAGATGACGGTTTGTTTTTTTCATCTGAAGAGCCAGGTACAACCACTCATTTAAAAACCCAAGGATTCCTGCTCTCTAGCAGAGAATATTCCGAGAATTCTGCTGATTTTCCCACCACATAATTCAGGCTTGTTTATCGCAATGCCTTCATCCTAAAGGTCAGCACCAATTGTAGCTGTATCAACAGAAATGTTGCTTTGTGCTACTTCTGGTGCTCAGCATGGAGGCACCGTTGTGTTATTTTAGTATTCATTTTGTGCCACTTGTATCTTTAGCGGTGTATTGAACCTTGAAGCAGTGTTGAGGACTTGAATTATCCACAGTGAATACAGATAGATCAGAACATCCAAATCAATCCCATTTTTAAGTGAATTCAAACGTTTAAATAAAAGGGCCAGGGAACTTTGTTTATTTGGGATCATGCACAGATGTACTTATTTTTATTCACTGTTTATTTATTTATTTATTTATTTTACAGCATGGTAGCTTTAGTGCCCTTGTAATTAGGTATTCCTCTTATTGTACCTTACTTTTTTTTTTAGAGTTATGACCTTGTTTTTACTTGGGCTGGAAATGCAAATGCAGTGTTCAAACAGCTTTGGCAGGAGACTGACAGATTTTGGAGGCTGTTCTTAGGTGATTGAACCTATCCTTGGCTTTTGCCTACCAACCTGGCACTGCCACAGGTGAAACAGGCCAGTAGGTACAGAAACCAGCAGGAAAACACCAAACATTTCCCAACATTTCGAAAGCATATTTTCTTGTTAATTCTTAAGATTATCCCAATGGAAAAAAAAACAACCCCATTTATATAGCTTGTTTTATCTTCATAGAGTCATGCTGATTACATTGAGAGATTCTTTTCTCCCCTTCCTTTGAATAATCCCATTTGCTGTTTAGGGAGCTATTTTGCAAATACTTTAAGCATCTTCTTTGTTTAGATCCCCAGTAACCTGATTTTCTTGATCAGTGTTCCCAAGGATCAGTTGTGCAGGACATACAGGTGTTAGCACAGCTGGCTTGCTGATGACATCTCTGTCCAGATAGCTGCCTAGTGTGTCATCACTCATAGTGTTCAGTGTCATTCTGACCTAGCCAAGCTAAGAATGGCACTCTAGCTCAAGAGGGATTTAAAAACCTTGACAAACTAAAGATAAAGATATTGCAGAATGTCATATCCATGTGTTTTAGCTGAAATATATCTAAGTAACTAATGCCAGAGCTTGTCTGGTTTAATTTTTTTTTTTAATCTGAAGTGTGGGGGGGTTGTTTTGTTTTGTTTTTAATTCATGGGTATTGCATACTTTGCCTTAAGTGAGGAAACATCCTTGTGTGGAGTACTGTGAAATTAGTTAATGCAGTTATTTTCTCCAGACATGGGTTCACTTCCAGCGCAAGGTCAATGCAATCTGTTCATCAGGGACAAATTATTGTGCACATCTCACAAATACGGAATAGCTTTGGCATAGTGTGTAGTGTTTGCTTAAAAGGGCCTGGATCAAATTATTCTTTCATCCAACTGAGTTCAGACTTTAGTTTTAGACTCTGTTTTAGATGATAGGAAAAAGTTTGCAGAATTATATTATATTGAATTTTCTGTCAATAAATAATAGAAAACTGTCTCATTTTTATTCTGGCTGAAACATTGGCAGTGCAGGCATATGTGTGTCTACTCAGAAGTAAATCCAATCAGTTGCAGCTAGACCTATGACCGGAAAGGTTTGCATAGGATTGCATAGTTATTCTTGTACAATCTTTTTATTTTTATTTTTAAAAAAACAGGCATTTGACTGAATCATGCAGTGATATCCCACTGCAATCCTACAATTCCTGACCTAGGAATAAGTCTAACTGAACACGTTGGGCTATTTCTGAATTATTGAAAGCTGGACTGGACTAGAATGTAAAAGCCTGTATACTGTAGAAAAGGAAATTTGGAAGAGGCCTGAGGTCATCCATTTCACACCATCTCCCTGGAGTACCAAATAAATTTCTCTGCTCTACATCAAATCTCTTACAGATGAACTTGTCACTATCTGGAGGCAAGCTTTAAAAATGGTGACAAAAGTGCCCCTTTGATGCAAACATGAGTTCAGCAAAATACCTAAGAAGTTTCAGGGAATGTTTTTGTCTGAGCACATTTAGTTAAAAGAGGGACTTTTAAAAGAGGGAATAACCCAACAGACTTTTGGCTGATTTATTCTAAAGAACAATTCCTTCCTGACTTGAATGGTGGTCATCAGATGCCATATGTAAATCAAAATAATTGTTTTAGACTGTGCACAGTATTATCTCTGGATGCAGTTACTATGTTAACTCACCTGAGTAGGAAATACCTACAAAATTAGAAGTGTGGCAAAAAAATTTGCAGTAAGGGGAACGAAACAGTGCAAGAGATTTAAAAAAAGCAAAATACATGGCAAAATCCAGGCAAATTTAAACTTTCATGAGTGACCACTTGAAGAGAAAGAGTTAAGCGTGAGTTTAAAGCTCTCTTGTTTAATTCAAGAAGACATAGACTCTCTTTAATGTGTGTATATGTGTGTGGGTGTGTATTTAATTTTTTAAAAACTTTTCCCCCATTTTTATCTATGAAGAACAACTTGCGATATATTACACAAATAAACATGTAAAATGAATTGGGATTTACAAATTTAGGTTGTTATGGATAGTTAGACTTTAAATTTGTCTTTAACATGCAGAAATTCACTTTTTCTAAAATACTAAAATCTGTTTGTAAAGTAATTGCATTCATTTTCATCTCATCTTTCAGAGAGACTGCAATAAAACAAAAAACAAAAGCAATTTTAGAGTTACTATAAAACAGCAATAATATTAAAAAACGTTTCTGTAGTAAAAAGAATACTTCAAACTGAGCTAAGAAATAAACCGAGAGGCAATTTGTTGTCAAACAGAATTAACAGTCTCATTTGTATATTTTGAACTAATTGATATTTTAGAAGAGCTTTGTGGTAACATAGGACTTTGGCCTCTGAGACCCTTGGGAAAACCTTTATGAGTTGACTTGAACAAATTGACTTGAACAATTAATGAAAGCTGTCTCCCTCTTGATCCACCATTCTTCTATGTAGTTGAGCAAAACAAATCAAGAGTATGTCTTCAATTTTTGTTGGACCAAGAACATACTGGAATATTGTCATGGTGTCTGCAATCGTTAAAAAGTCTATACTGCTTCTGGAAAAGAAGCCTTAGCCTTCCTTAAATTTGGAACACAATATTTAACATCTTTTAGAATTTAATCATTATGCTAGCTATCCACTCCTTCCCATCATCAGCTTTTCCCTATGCCTAGTATTTTGAGTTTTGCTTTCCTTTTAGCTCCTGTAGGTGAAATAAGCCGTGTTGATCTTTCTGATGAGTTAGAGAACTAACACTGATTTTAGAGGTTACTGATTACATTTTTATCCTACCAATCAGATCTGGCTTCTGTAGGTCTTCTAACTGAAGCCCCTGCTCGAACAGGAGACCCTCTACCATTTCAGACAAATGGTTGTCCAGTCTCTTTTTTAAAATTTCTAGTGAAGGACCCCAAAGGTGCTTTTTCAGGAGGCAACTGGACTTTCTGTTTTTTCTTTGAAGATGTTTTATTTCTCATCCAAGAAGCTTCTTCAGCTCTAACTGGATGGTGGGGAATGAGGCAGAGCTGAAGAAGCTTCTTCGATGAGAAGTGAAATGTTTTCAAAGAAAAAACAAAGCCCAGTTCCTCTTGAAAAAGCACCTTTGGGATAACCATGACCTGAATGACTGAGAATCTCCATAAACTTCCAGTGAGGGATTAACCACAACCTCTGAAGGCTAGCTATTCCATGGTTGATTGCTCTCCCCGTTAGGAAATTTCTTCTTGGTTCTAGCTTGGTTCTTTGGTTAGTTTCCAACCATTGTTTCTTGTCTTGCCTTTTGGTGCTTTGGAAAATAGTTTGACCCCCACGTCTTTGTAAGAGCACCTTAGAGATTGGAACAGTGCTATCATGTCAACCCTAGTCCATCTTTTCATTAAACTAAAGATAGTCAATTCCTGTAACCGTTCTTTGTATGTTTTAGCTTCCAGCCCCTTAGTCGTTGTTGATCTTCTCTGCGTTGTTTCCACATGTTTTTTATCTAGTGGCAACCAGAACTGGATGCAGTATTCCAAGTGTCTTCTTTATCTTCCCAGAAACTTCTTTATTTCCCAGCAACTCTATGAAGGTAGCTTGACGTGAAACATGGTAATTAGACCAAGTCACCCAGTGATTTTTTTTAGTTGAATGAGCACATGAATCTGGTTCTTAGGAGTTTTCATTAAAGCAATATTTTATTCACACTGGTTAATTTTCAGGCCCTCTTCTACCAAATACTAAATCTGCATTTGAAATTTGTTAACTTCTGGAGAATGTATTTGATACAGTGAATGCCTAACGTCAGAGGTTTCGTTTAGAAAACTCCATTTTTTCTCGAGCTACGAAAATTAGCATCTCAGAACACTGTGTCTTTTTTTTTAAAAGTTCTACCTCCCTCCATTCATTTACAAGAAATATTTATTTCTTCTAATTGTACATTTATAAGATTGGAAAACACAGATACATTTATAGTTTACTTCATTTCTAAAGCCCACAAAATATGAACAAATATATTAATACGTTATAGTATCTGGAGGTTAAGATGTATGCCCAGTAAATGTCAACAGTTCTTTAGGTTATAATGGATGTGGGTAAAATCAACAAATTTAAACATAAGTGTTGGAATCACGTTTATCAGTATAAGTAAATATTGGTTAATATTGAGCAAACAGAACAAGTCAGAGTCCTTGGACCATTTTCAAAAAGCTGAAATCAAGAGTTGTTTGTGCCTTCTATGTATGTTGTAGTTTGTAAACAGGGAAACAAATTCCCCCAATAGGTGAGTTAAACACTAAATAATTAGATTTAAACTTATAAACATGTTACTAATTCTAGATGTTTATGCGTCTAGTTTGATCAGTTTCAGTGCACAGCTGAGACATGAGCCTAATTGGGATCCAGATCCTTTGGTCCAATGTATAATGCTTATGTCCTTTTCTGATTTTGCTTTCTGTAAAAGCTTTAATAACATTTCTTGTCAATTTGTGGAAATGTATGCTGTGTGTGTTTTTAAAACTCAGTTAAAAAGTGAGAGTGAGAATATTGAAAGAGCCCATTTTGTGCAGCTTCTGCATATTTATTGCTTTGCTTCGTAGTATCGTGTGTAGTGTCAGTGATTTCTAAACCATAGTTGTATCGTGCCTTCCAAGTTAGCCTGTGATCCCCAGAGCCTTCAGTGGAATGTCCTTTGTCTTTAGCTTTCATTATGAAAACCCCATTTTAATACATTGTTCAAAGAATAACCTTGCCTTTCTTTTTTCTCTCTAGCATCCATTATGCCCCACCATTCAGCTGGGAAAGCTCCCATCAAGGAGCTAAAGGTTATTAGGATGATAAAATCCAGATTCTCTGACTTTTAAGGTTATATAGCCTTAAAAGAATGGCAGAGGAGGGTGAAGGAAAACAAGATAATTCGGGCACCTGCTTTTAATCATTCTTAGAGGAGCCTGTTATGGGAAAAATGGCCTGCTCACCATGGCCTCCATGGACTGTTGCTATGTTGCGTTGGGCAAGATCTTTTGAGAAGGGAGGAAGAGTCCCAGAGCAGCTGGACACAGTAATAGCAACGTGGAATGGTAGTTCCTTATTGTTTGCTTCATATAAAAAATATTTTATATTTTTATACTATTTGTACAAATGGGGGTATTTTTTAAATTACAGCGAAGAGAAAGGATTTTAGCAATGGCTACATATGCAAAATTCCCATGCCTATCATAGCTACTGCAGACAAATCTGCCTTTATTGTATCTGTTTGCATAAATCATCCGGAAAATGTTCCCAGATGCACCATCAAATAGAAAATTTTAATTACAAGCTAACTTTTGACACCTTTATTCCCCTCCTTTTCTCACCAAGAGTCTCGTCTCAGTTCCCCCAGAAAACTGCCTCTTGTTTCCAAAATGTAGAAATTAGAAGCAAATAAACATATGTAGTCTTTACACTTTGGGGACTTCTTATCTAGTGTTACCTTTGAATATATTTACGCTCCTATATATAGATTTCTTTACCACATGTGTGACCTGATTCATCAATGAAAAAATTGTGTTGCACCTAACAACTGGTTTGTAAACAATTACCTTGTATTTGTAGATGCTTTCACTTTTTATCTATTTCCCTTCACCACTACCCAAACCACGGATGTCTATATACCGTCTCAGGACAATATGCTTCGTATAACATATAAACCAATAACTCTGTTTTTTTAAATACAGCTGTATATGTTTGGATGCATGAAAAATTAAAGAATCTCAGTAGAATAGAATAGAAAATAGAATCTTCGGTTTGGTCTATGTTTTAGAAATATATATTTGCAAATTTTAGAAATACTTTTAAAATACGTTCAGAAAAAGATGGCAGTTTGGCTTTGTATTGATCACACCCGTATTCACGGAAATCCTAAAGAAAGATTGGACTAAGTTTTGCAATTTCCTTCACAGCATATTCCTATCAAAGTTGGAAAGCATCTTGTCTTCTTTAGAAGAAAATATTTTTCTTTCTGTAGAGACCTTCCCCCCCCCCCCCACTCCCAGTGCTTTAAGGGGGATATATTTAGAGCCCCTTCATTCCATTTTTTCTTTTGTACAGTTTTGTTAAACAATTGCTTTTAGTTTTGAGGGATTATTTTCAACCTCAGACGGAAAGGACACATGTACAATGTCCTATCTTCCCGTAGCTTTGAAGTCCTTGAAAATCTACAGTTTGTATGCAGCATGCCAGACTTTAACCATACTCTTAGGTCCTTTCTTTTATGCTACAGATCAACACTGTGGGAAAATGTGTGAAGGGGATCTTCTTTTATAAGTATACCGAATTAGTGGGCATTAGTGGAATTGTAAAACCTCAAATATCTAGTTTTCCCTGAACTGTACTATAACATTCCAGACTGCAGGAAAGAATGTTCACACAGTGGAAATTAATCTTCCTATTAAAAAAAACAAAAATAAACAGATTTTTACATGGGTACCTAGCATGCCAGGAAGGAAAGCAGGAAAAAAAATCCTTCTCCTGTACAACAATGACAGTGCTAGTTGTCCCCGTGAATGAATGCTTATGCTATGATAGCAATATTCAAAAAACATAGTCCCCAACTGCAGTTTGAAATTGGACACTCGGAGTGAGCTGATGAAAAAAGGGAAAAGGAGCAATATGTATAACTGAAGCATGTCTCTTTCCCTTGTCCATGTAAGGATTGAGTTTAATAAACATCAAAAATAATCAGGAAAAACTCCCTTAGTTAAGTAATTAAGCAAAGGAAGGAAGGAAGGAGAGAAAGGCAAGAAAGGAGGGAAAGAAAGAAAAAGAAAGAAGGAAAGAAAGAAAGAAAGAAAGAAAGAAAGAAAGAAAGAAAGAAAGAAAGAAAGAAAGAAAGAAA
>JANHFL010009660.1:105210-118032 GCA_032468155.1 Oxyrhabdium leporinum | reverse complement strand
TCCCTCCTGCCCCTCCCAGGAGTCTCCACACTGCTCGTTTTGTATGCAGGCAAGTGTAGGGTGCGCAGAGGCTCAGGGAGGGTGAAAAGTGGGCCTCCTGGAAGTTCGGGGAGGCTGGAAATGGCCTGTTTCCAGCCTCTCTAGAGCGTCTGGAGCCAGGGGGAAGCTGTTTTTGCCCTCCCAGAGGCTCGAGGAAAGCCTCTGGACCTTGGGGAGGGCAAAAAACGCCCCCCCCCATGGTGCAGGAGGCAGACATGGCCATGCCCACCATGTCCACACCCACCCAGCAACCAGGCAGTGAACCCATTGCTGAAGTTTTTGAAGTCCACCCCTGCCTCCCTCCCTCTCTCTCCCTCTGTGTGTATGTATGTATGTGTGCGTGCGTGCATGCACATGTATGCATTCCCTGAGAAGTATATTTAGAATTGGAGGGGGACAGTGACAAGCCACTGAATCTAGCCCCCTGTCCAAAGCAGGAATTCAGTTTAAAGCATTTCCCTTAAGGTGGATTGCAAGTTTAATTTTAGAATACAGTATTGGGACATCTCTGCTTGGCAATAAATGCCCTGATGGCTTTTATATGCCAGTCTATTGTGGTTTCCAGTAGAAACACTTCCCATCCCATCTATAAATTTCCAATTATTGCTCTGCTAGGGTTCCCTGAAAATCCTGTTGTTATTGAGAGTTTCGTCTTCTTGGGGTGTCTACCAACATCTTATTCTGGGAGGATGGGGGTGCGGGGGAGAGACAGACAACTGATATTGAAAATAAAATAACCGGTTGAGCCTTGTGCTTTCACAGTTGAGAATAGGACACTAATCTACAGCCAATTAGTTCGGTCATGGTGTCTTCAGTTCTCATTATGCATATTTAAATGTAATTCAGAACAAGAGCTAGGGGCCAGGAAAAAAAATCTATCCAATGGAGAATACCAGATAACGGCAAAGAACAGGGAATGACTCCTCTTAGCACAGTACAAGATAAAAACACTCCAGCCTCAACTTTTTCATTTAACACATTACTATATAACTAGCCATTTCTATAACGACAAATCTATCTAATCGACAAAATCAAAGTCATTTTTCATTTTTTTTTTCATCGCAAGCACAAAATCCAGAAATGATATCCAAATGAGAAACATACTTAAATATATTCTCCTCTTTGAATAAAATGATCAATTTAACTATTCCTGCTTCCTTCCTATGAAAATAGTATGTGTTTCTATTTGTACCAATAAGCTTTGTGAACAATCTCCATTTTTATTAACAAAGTTCACTATATTATTTCAAATTCTTTGGCCTTACTGGGAAAAAATATTCTTTTCTTTTTTCATTTGAGAACAGTTTTCTCAAATGATATTTCTCTTGAGACCCCCAAGTGTTTTTTTGCACGAAAACACCCAAGAGATTGCAGCTTGTTCTGTAGCCACTACAAGACTGAAACCCGAAAGGATTTTTACAAGTCCATTTTTGGGAAATTCTGCAGCTCACCTACCACAACCTTTTTCTCTCATATCTTAACAATAAAATGGCGCACGGAACCTGCATTTCTTTTGTTAGCTTCGTCTGCTGGCTGGGGAAAAGTTTTACATAACTTTGCACACTCTGTAAGAGAACTGCACAAAAGGGGAGACAAGTTACCTTGGGAGTCCGTTTTCGCCGGCAGAACTCTTGGGCCACCACAGGCGCCCCTGACACAAGTGATGTTGAGCTGGCCACGCCCACCCTACCCATGCCCACCCTGGCCCCATGAGGTCAAACACAACCTTGATCCGGCCCTCAATGAAATCAAGTTTGACATCCCTGTGCTTGATGGTGCCCTGTTGATGGAATAGACAATTTACTCCAAATGGTCAAAAAATAGAGTTTGTACCATTTCAGACAAATGGCTATCTCCTCTTGAAAGCCTCCAGCGATGGGGCACCCACAACTTCTGAAGGAAAGCTGTTCCACTGGTTGATTGCTCTCACCATTAGAAAATTTGTCCTTAGTACTAGGTTGCTTCTCTCCTTGATTAGTTTGCATCCATTGATTCTTATCTTGCCTTCTGGTGGTTTGGAAAATAGTTTGCCCCGCTCATCTTTGTGGCAGCCCCTTAAATACTGGAACATTGCTATCATCTCTCTTCTAATCCTTCTTTTCACTAGACTGGACATATCCAATTGCTGCAAATGTTCTTCGTATGTTTTAGTCTCCAGGCCCTTAATCAGGCCCTCTTCTCTGTACTCTTTCTAGAGTCTCAACATCTTTGCTATATTGTGGTGACCAAAACTGGATGCAGTATTCTAAGTGTGGTCATACTAAGGCTTTATAGAGTGGTACTAATACTTCATGTGATCTTAGTTCTAGCTGTCTCTTAATGCATCCAAGGATTGCATTGGCTTTTTTGGCTGCTGCTACATACTGTTGGCTCATATTTAATATTTAATTTAATAATGTATAATCTCCATATACATATTAACTCCGAGGGTAACTTATTTCCTACTTATATTCAGAAGTTTCCTGAAGGCTGAAGCCCAAAAGACAAATATTAATTTGGATATTTCTTCTTTTTTTTTTACAAAGAATACGAAATATTTTTAATGAACTATTTTTTAAAAGGTGTATGGTTTTAATTTCTGCATTACCTTATTTTTCTCTTTATGATATAATTTTATATGAACTAGCTAGCTTGGAGATTTTGTTTTTATATTTTGCTTTCTGACAAAAATCTGGACAAAAATCTGTCTGCCTATATATCTATCTGGTCTTTACCTGTTTTACAAACTATAACAATCAACGCTTAACATGACACCTTTATATTAAAGATTTATTCTTTTTCTCTCTCTCTTGTCTAAACACATAGGTGCATGAGCTCATATACACATTACACAAATATTTGGAGAATAGACTTATAAAAGACTGGACCCTCCTGGGGTTTTTTGTTTTTGTTTTTACTGAAAATAGAAAAAATTAATTGGTGATTTATAAATTCTCTCATTAAAAAGGGTTGAAAACAGAAGAAGGGAACCATGTAATATAATCTTAAATATGGGGGAGAGCTAATAAATTTGCTTGTAACTACTATAAAGAAAATTGGAAGTATTTTTCTTTTTCTATCTGTATTGTTTTTGTACTTTTCCTTTTATCTTTTTCTCCATTTCTATTTATATATTTTCATGATTACATATAAACAAATGTTTGCTCTGGAAACATTTGGAAATCATGATTCCTTTTTCTCTACTTAAATATTTCTTTCTTTCTGTTACAAGTTCCCATGCTCACACGAATTCCATTGGTTTGGGGGTTTTTTTGCAAAGTGAAACTACTACCGTATATTATTGTATATATTTGGCAAGCGATTATATTTGGAAGTTGGTTTTGCCAATGGGCATTTTCTTCAGTTGGCAAATTCTTTAGGAATCACTTGTGTTATGACCACGCTTACTATTGCCACAAGATGTTTATATATTCTTAACCAATGTATAATTAGAAAGTAAGAAGGCAAAAGGACAGGAAGAAAGTCGCTTTGGAAATAGATTTTTTTCCTCTTATTCGTTTGGTTTCTCCTGAATAGTTTGTTATGTTTCTACTGTAAAATTGGCAGCAGTATGTATGTTTTAAATGTTATTAACCTACATCCTGCATTTCAATTTAAAGTGGCTTCTTAATGCTTAAAATTAAAATTCTTTAGCCTTCAAAATGGCTTGGCTCTATTTCATTCTCCATTGGCATTCTTCGAAAGTCTTTATTCTGGAAAGGATCTTGATTTTAAAATGAATGTGCCATATGAATGTTTGTGGGTTGTAAAACCTGCTTGCTATGTAATAGCTGGAAATAGTCAGCTGCTTTTTAATAAAGGATATGATAACTGGTACAACTCTACCTTTCCTGTTATTTATAATGAGGTAGGCTAGTATCACATATCCTTTGGTTAGTGTTCCTGTAGCCATATTGCTTCAAGAAAAAAAATATCAAGGAATTGCATACTTATGACATTATATTCCTTTTTAAACATCTGTTTCAGTTAAATTGTGAAATCAGTATGTAGGTTCATGGTTTTATGTTCTATAGAGGATTTCCCACCTCGCCCTTCTTGCTGTGCACTTTTGGAGTTCCTAAAAAGTTGTTCCTAATGATTACTGTATTCAGCGTGTCGTAACAAATTCATTAAAAATCAGTAGAGTCAGACAGAGATCATCATCATCATCATCATCATCATCAATCATCTTAGATAGACCTGGAAGTCTATGGAAATGGCCATGCAAGAAGAAGCTTTTTGAATTTACTTACTTGCACAGTATGTGAATTGACACTGTTTTGGTTATGGATCTTTTTGAAGTCTACAATAATGCACTTAAACCAAGATCCGTACATAAATGAATTCACTGCAGAAGTATCTAATTATATCTGTAGGCAATTTAAAAGAATGATTTGCAAGCCTGAACAATTTGTGAGCTATTCCTCTCCCATTGTTTAGTAGAATTAAGAATTTGCTTAGTATTTATTTAAGATAAATGATTGAACATTTATAGTCAAGTCCCTTCTCTGTGCTAATTTTGATGGGTCTACATCTGCAAACATGGAAGGTCAAAACAGTAATTTTATTTTTCTCTTCTATAGATGACTTTAGAAGAGAAATTAGCTAGCAATTGCTTGGGGTTCATTCTTTTCTTTCCCTCATACAAAAGTTTAATACGTTTTAGGTAGAATGCTTGTATGAATCCTAGGAAAACATTTTTTCCATTATATATAGAACTATCTGCACGTAGAATTAATCTGGCCACTGAACTCCACATCAGAATTATGCCCCACAATTTAATTCCAAATAAACGCTAGTTATAAATAATGTGGTAAAAATATTAATCTCTGTAGTTTGGTGACAATGGCCCAGTGAACCTTAAAACACAGAAACTCTAGATTGTTTTTTCATCATTGTAAGGAGCTTTATGCAGATATATCACCTTCATTGTACAATTAATGAACCAACTAAAATTAATTTTCACGAGTTTATTGTGTGGTATTGACAGAACTTAAAGTAGAGCTTTGTATTACAGGTTCTATACACTCTTTGGCCCATAGTCTGTAGTAAAGTACTTTTCTCTTTTTCCTAAACAGAAATCTTGATTTTTCTTAATTATCCCCCAGGATATTTTATGCTGACTCAGCAATAAATCAGTTCTTAGCAGCACGCTAATAAATACAGCGGACTACTGGAAATACCATCTTTCCACTGAGATTTAAATATGAGGCACTGAGCACTTGATACTGAAAATTCCATGGTTCCTTTTGGGAAACAAGGAAATGTTACCTCAAAGAACTTGTCCAAATTAAAATGTATATAGCCCTGTTGAAATTTCACTTGGGAGATTAAACTGGATTATTACAAGATTCATAATAGCCATAGGGTTTTTTATTATTATTATTGCACTAAGGTGTTACACGTAGCGCTTTAGACTTTTGTATAACTTTTTGTTGTTTGCACAGTATAAAACCCGAATTTTCGCCTTTTATGTGTAAAAAAGAAAGATTCACCTCCTAGAGAAACATAGCAAATGCTTATTTATTTTTCCATGATACATGAATATACTTAAGCCTTGAGATAAAGTATTTTAAATTATTGTTCTTTTGTTAGGTGTTATCTATGAGCATTTCATTGAAATTGGTGGGGAAAAAAGCTTGCTATATTGTTGACTATACAGTAGTCCATTTACTTACAGCTCTTTGCCACATGCCTTGACATCATGCACAAATGATCCTGTTGAAACGCACACTCATTGGTATCTTGTGAATAGCACATTTGGCGTTTGGGTTATACAGTTAGTCCTCGACTTAACAACAGTTTGCTTAGTGACCAAAGTTACAACGGCACTGAAAAAAGTGACTTATAGCCGTTTTTCACACTTACAATCATTGTAGCATCCCCATGGTCACCCGATCAAAATTTGGATGCTTGACAACTGGTTCATCTTCGTGATGGTTGCAGTGTCCTGGGGTTATGTTTGACAAGTAAAGTCAATGAGGGGTCCAGATTAACAATGATTCACTTAACAACCGTGGCAAGAAAGGTCATAAAATTGGGCCTAATTCACTTAACGAATGTTTCGCTAAGCAACAGAAATTGTGGTCGTAAATGGAGGACTACTTGTAAATGGGCACAAAACAATTTGGAGAAGCGAATAATGGCAGGAATGCATAAACAGTGCAATCTGCTGATACACTTCTGCAGAAATAATCTTTTCTTTTTCTTTTTTTTTAAATGTCCACATGAGTTAAGTTTTGAATCTTTAAATGGTTCCAAAAATACCTATGGATGAACTTGGTATCTTAAAGAAGAATATTTATGTTTTCTGGCCTGCTCATTCTCAAACCCTGAGTTGCTTTATTTGAGAAAACATGGCTAATAATTTTGACTTATTCAGTGAAGAGGGTTTTTTTTAATCAGCTTTAATGCTGTTCTTACATTTGAGAAATCAGTGCAGGTCACTTCAGAAAAAAGCTATAACCTAAAAAAAAGTGATTAACCAATTGTAAAGAACTCCAGTAATCCCAGCACTGTTATACTATTTGGGTCAGATATCAAGTTACCAACACTGTCAGATCATTTATACTCAATTGTGCTGTTAACTTTATTATCAGTCGGATCAATATTACACTGCTGGGACATTCTTCTTCTGTATATCTGAAGAGAATTATTTTCCCAGCTATATTGTAATCAGATTATTTATTTTCAAAGGTCTGCTACTTTCTTTAGGTTCCATGCCAAATTAAATCCAATTCCTTTTAAATGTGAGGTGGGAGAATTAGCAACTCCATTCATTTTCAGCATGTTCATACTTAACCTCTGATGGTATTCTCAGCTTGGCTGAATAAAATTAACCGAGGGATGAGTTTAAATAGAACCAATAAAGCTTTATGTACAAATCAAAATGCAGTGTTTGTTTAAGCAACTGAATCACAACATACTGCTTGTAATTTCGGCAGACAAAAAAAAGCATACAATATGGTCTATTCTAAGGTAATAATTTTCTCTTTGGGACAGCATCTAAGGTTTAGTGCTTGTAGATGGTGATGATGATGATGATGATGATGATGATGATGATGATGATGATGATGATGATGATGATGATGATGATGATGATGATGTTTGTCCATTGTGTTCAAAGAGGACCTTGACATATAACGAGTTGTGGGCTGTCCACGGTGTGTCCGCAGGTGGCTGGTAAGGCCTATATGGGCACGGAATGTTCTACCACATGTTGGGCGGACATGTGTGGGCACCATTGTTGCAGCATTTGCAGCTCTGGCTTGGCGGAGTGCTCGCTTCTATTGTGCTGTGGTTGTCCTTCTGTCCTCACATGTCTGGCAGCTTTGGTGGATCAGTGTGCGCCATGTCGATCAATCTTGTGTCAAGGTTTCCCCAGGAGGTGGTGTCAATATCCAGGTACTTGAAAAAGGCATTCAGCGTGTCTTTGTATTGCTTCCTTTGTCCCCCGCGCAATCACTTTCCTTGAGACTGCTCACCATAGAGAAGCTGTTTGAGGATGCAGTGGTCTGGCATCCTTGCAACATGGCCTGCCCAGAGTGTCTGGGCAAGGTGTGAACTGATGGCGGGCCTGCTCTGGAGAGGACTTCTGTGTTTGGCACCGGGTCCTCAGAAGTTTGTGGAGGCAGGTCGTGTGGAAGTAGTTGAGTTGCCTAGCATGCCTCCTGTATGCTGTCCAAGTCTCACTGGCATACCTCAGGGTAGTTGGCACTACTGCTCGGTAGACTTTGAGCTTTGTAGCAAGGCTTACTCCACGGCAGTCCCACACGTTGGTCAGTAGTCCACCATATGCAGAGCTTGCCTTGCCGATTCTGCATTTGACCTCGATGTCAATTGTCACTGCGTGGGAGAGGGTGATGCCAAAGTACGTAAATTGGTCCACCGCTTGCAGCTTTTGTCCCTTCACTGTGATGATGGGCAAAAAAAAGCATAAAATATGGTCTATTCTAAGGTAATAATTTTCTCTTTGGGACAGCATCTAAGGTTTAGTGCTTGTATATATGTTTATTCACACACAAACACACACACACACAGTTCCTTTTCAGAAACGTATAACTCAGCAAAGATGGCACATCTTTTATACAGAAGTATAATCATTCCTTTTGCTTTTCCTTCAAGGCGATGATTATAAGTTTCATAGATGTCTATCAGTTTGCATGCTCCAGAGTCTCCGCATTAGAACGAGAAATAACCTCCCATCGGCATCACATTGCAACTCTGAAATCAGAACTCCAAACAGCTTGTCTTCGTGAAAATGAAAGTTTACACTCAGTAAGTTTCTGGTTTTCTTTTTCTTTTTTCATGCAGTTGTTTTTTTTTTATGTACGCTGACACGTTATTTTCTGGAAGCCTCCTTTTGCTTATATAACTGGATCAGAAAAGGGTTTGTTATTGGGTCACAACGTGTTTTCTGATTAAAGAACCCATGATTAATTTGACGTATTTTCTGCCCTGCGCTGTAAGAATATAACCAGCTTAAAAATAATTTCATGTGTGCCCAATACTGCTCGTTAGAAAACCTGACCTCATACAAGCCTAAGAAATTACCTTTCAGATTTCAAGGAGAATCAATATTAAGGTGGTAAGTTTAATACACATTTCTTTTCTCTGTTTCTAACCTATGACCAAAATGAAGAAAATCTTCTATTAAGCAAATGCAAGGCTTTATTTTAATGTCCAGAAAAAATAGACCATCCAAAATAATACATATTGAAATAGATGTACGTGAAACAAAAATCTCAGATCCTAAAAGCAAATTAATCATTGCTCAAACCAAACAACATGACCAAGAACCAGGGTTATCTTTAGCAAGCCAATCTTTCGTCAAAGTGACAAAATGTGTGTTGTGATGTCACAGCAGAGTGTTCTGTTTCTTAGTACCGCCCTGACATTTTCATACAGACAATAAGTGAACACACAATTTCAATCCAGGGTTTTAAATCAGGCACGGAGGGCTTTTTCTACTGAAGTAAAACAACTTTTGTTTGTTTTTTGTTTTTTGCAATAGACTACACATGAGGAATCTAAAGTTCTTCACTTTAAGGGATTCCAAATTGGTGGTATATATTTTAACAAAACATTCAAACCTTGCATGTTTTTTGAATGTCATATTAACAACCCTGCTGTCAAGTGCAGGAAATCAAGAATCAAGGTGGTTCAGATGAATGTAGGTTTACTGCATCCTAATACTATAAGAATCTGAACTACTAATGGTCAAAGCAAATTGTTGGTTGATAAGGTAGGCTGGAATTAGACTTGAGACTGATAATACCCTTGACCTCTCCCTCGGCCTCAGCCTGGTCATCTCCTACACCTGTAAATATTAAGGTAAATCTAGTTAAAGTTGTGTGTGTGTGTGTATTTAAATACAGAGTTATATCTAAACGTCCTGCTTTTAAGAAGTTGCCTAGAATATTTTACTCCATGAGTAAAAAAAATATATATTTTTCTTTTTTTTCTTATTTTTTTTCTTTGCGGTATAACAACCTTGAAAAACATGTCACAGGGCAGCAGATGAGAAGAGAATTATAAACATTATAAAGATGAATGATGGATGTTCCTTTTACATATATTTATTTCCTTTTAAATGTCCTTGTATGCGTTTGCTCACTTGGACAAATCCAATATGGGAACTTTACTTCCTTATACTTTTTGAAAGAATTACCTATTGGTCAACATTGAATAGTTAGCTGATCATTCTTTGAAAAAGTTAAATACAGTAATAAAGTCCTCATGAAGAAAAATAAGTTAAGTCTCGTGTAAAGGGTGTAGGGAATGGCACTGAAGAGCAGGAGGAAGAATTGCTAGCATGGCAGCAATCAAATAAGAGGGGCTTTAGTACAAGACAAGAAAATAGCTTGAGAAATCATCTTAGACAAACCTTCCTAGTTTCACATGAAGATAAGTTGGTGTGTGTGTGGGAAGCACATTGAGACTTGCAAGATTCTCATTATAGCAATAAGAATAGTCCTGTCCTATATGAAATTGATTTCTTAATCTGGTCTACTTGTTGGGCTAATACCTTGACTTCTCTCTCCAGCCCTCGTGATTTTTACCCATGTACAGTATATATTTTCTATTTGTTTCTCCTTTCTTCATTTTCTCACCTTGACAATCAGGGAAATGAAAAGGAAGTGAAGAGTTTGGTTCTGGGGTTTTGTTTTTATTGTTGTTGTTTGAAGTGATTAGCTTTTGATAACTTTCTAAGGATGTCAGACTAATGGAATATTTTAAACATATTTGTCAACAGTTGTAATTGTTGAATGAAGATATTCTGTGACCCATCCTTGCTTGATTTGTAAATTAAAAATCAGCTAAGTTGAACTAGGATCTACTAGCTCTACATGTAACTTCAAATGACTTAATTTCTATTGCATGAAAGTCAGCTACAGTACCATCTTAAAACTTCTGACTCTAACTGCAGTATCATAACGTTATAAACAATTATGTCATTTTGACATAGTCCAATGCATTTTAATTGAAATTGCTTTTCTGAGCTGCTATAAGATGGCAAGTTGGGGTTAATCTACAAATGAAAGCAAAAGTTTTTTAAAGTTCTCATAGTGACATCTTAGGAGCATGGATTGTCATAAATTCAGTAATTATGACTAATCAATCTTGTCAAGCTAAACTGTGCCAATTCACTACCCACCATTTTTGTCTTTCCATTCTAACACTTCAGTGCTATGCTTATATTTATTTTTCCGGGAACAAGTCACCGTTGGACTTACATCTGCATAAGTTTATTGCTGTTTGTCCATTCCTTCTGTACCTGCTTTTCTGCTGCTTTAATAACATGCAAGCCCATCTTTCAGTAAGCTTGTTTCGTGCTCTTTTGTCTTGTCACTTAGCTTCTCTAGTTGCCTACAGGGACCGAAAGTTGAAACAGAACCAATTTGAATGGTAGAAGAAACCATAGACGTTAGAATGGTTTATGAGGAAAGCAACAAGCTTATATTATCTTGTGATGCTGCTTTTTCTTGAGGAATAAAAGGCAAGACTGAGTCTACTCCTCTTTTCAGCAACCATCAAGCAAAGTCAAAACTTTCTGGATGAACATGTTCTCTCACACCTTGGGAATAATCACCTTGAATTTCCTTCTCTTTCAAATACAGTCATGTAATTTTATTGTCTCAATAGGGAGAACTGTTCTTTTGTGTCCTCCACTGTTTTTAATCTACAAGCTGTTAACTCTAAAACTGGAGGGCTTGCCTATGTTCAGTTCGGAGTTGATTTTTTTTGTTTAGTTAGGCTGGAATACAGGCTCAGGCATCCCTAATCAGATATTTATATGTAGCTCGAGAATGAAGGAACCATCAGAAAAGTATATAAAAATACAGGAGCAGCTAGAAGAAGAATGATTGAGGTACATGTAAATAATGTTCAGTACACCTGCCTTTTTTCACTTCTTTGTGTCCAAGACTATTGCATGCTGCAAAATCCAGGCTTGTTTTCTTCATTGCTGTGTGACTTGATTTTCTTCTGTTCTTTAAATGGCTCCTTGGCTTGCAACAGGTGCAAAGGACTAAAATATGAGGAGGAAGAGCTAAATATCTGCTGAAGAGAGGTCCAGCTGTAGACAAACTATGAGTAGTATAGTATTAGTGTCTGAGCAGAGCAGCTTTGATGGCCCTGCCCTT
The DNA here is from genome assembly GCA_032468155.1 of Oxyrhabdium leporinum. Classification (NCBI taxonomy): domain Eukaryota; kingdom Metazoa; phylum Chordata; class Lepidosauria; order Squamata; family Cyclocoridae; genus Oxyrhabdium; species Oxyrhabdium leporinum. The sequence goes on along the minus strand of JANHFL010009660.1, from coordinate 106,369 downwards.
CCTGCCCATAGCCTCCTCTGTTTTCAAGTCTAACATGGAACATTTTTATTTTTTATCTTTTCTAGTCAAAATTGAAATCCTACTGTACATCGTAATTTCAGCTTCCAGATGTAAAACAGGTGAGTCTTGATGCAGGAGTCATTCTCTGTTTGTTTCCCATCTGTTTAAAACTTAGAATCATGGCTTCATAATTTTATGTTGCTCTTCAGGATGCAACATCCTTTTGAGGTAGAACAATGATCCTAACTGCCAATGGCCTGAATGTAGACGGAGTGAAGTATACAAACATCCTCAGTTTATGTTTCCAGGTTTTGCTTTGTTGTCTCCTGTGGGTCTCACTTATTTAATTGATCATAGTTTAAGACATGATAACCATGTTTGGACAGACCACTAGGACACTTTTGACATACTTGTAGTTACTGGTTCTGGCTTTTGCTAAGAATAACAAAACAAGAATTTTCGATTGAGGCTATCTGGCTTTATCAATTAGATCCACTAAGAGGAGGATTGATTGCTTGATTATGTGCCATCAAATTGTTGCCAAGTTTTAGTAACACTGTAAGATAGATTTTCTCTACCATGATCTGTTCCCATCCTGGTCTTTCAGATCTTCCAATGGTGCACTCATTGCCACTGTAACTGAGTCCATAGACCCTGCTGCTGGTCATTCTCTTCTTATCTTTATCAGTTTTAGAGACTTCTCCAGAGAACTACGTCTTTGCGCAATGTGTCCAAAGTGGGATAATTTGAGTCTGCTTATTTGTACCTCCAGTGAGAAGTCTGGTTTGGTTTTGTTCCATTAGTTTTCTTGGCTCTCAGTCTTGTTGTCAGGAATCCTCTCCAACACCAAACTCTAAAAGCATGAATACCATTCCTATCCTGCTTCTTCAAAGTTTAGAAAGGGGGAGCCAGGGCAGTATTCTGCTTACTTTTTAATAGCTTACCATTTTGTGCAAATGCAGCAAATGCAAAACCATTATTTTGATAGCAGGAGGCAAATTAGGGTGCTGCCATAATGTGAACCAGGGGACCAACATGCAATGTAGGTACACAGTTTAGGATCAGGATTAGGATTTTAATCTAATGATAGGTAGATAGATAGATAGATAGATAGATAGATAGATAGATAGATAGATAGATAGATAGATAGATAGATAGA
>JANHFL010009660.1:87388-105110 GCA_032468155.1 Oxyrhabdium leporinum | reverse complement strand
GATTATGCATTTTAATATTAGATGGTTAGGGGTATGGAGTAGAAACAGACTTATTCTCTAATTATGTGATAATACAGGTAGTCCTCAAGTTACCAATGTAATGGAGCCTGCCCATTCCATTTGTACCTCGAGGATTTATGGGAGTGAATCTTGTACCTTGAAGATCACTCCCTGCTTTCGCCCACACATTCATTAACGCGTGGGCGAATGTGTGGTTCATTAAGTGCACATGAGGTATCTCAGGGTAGGGAAGGCTATGGGAGACCTAGTGATGGAACAGGCCCCCAAGGCCTTCCCAACCTACTAAGATACCTCATGTTTCTCCCTCTGCCATGCCGGACTCACCTTGCAAAGATCTGTCTCCTTTCTGCTGCGGTTTCTTTCCATTTGAGGGAGAGGAGAGTCAATGGAAGCTCCTGGGTGTGAAAAGTGTTTGCGGTGCTTGTCTCCTCCCCCCCCACCCCATTCTTTTCCGCCACTACTGGGACACTTTTCAACCTGACAGAGAAGCTTCATCTGCATGCAAATGGGGCCTTTGAAAATTGAAGGATTTGCTCCGTTTTCAAAGGCCTCATAGGTGCCTATGGGGTGTTTAAAAATGGAGCGAATCCCTCTATTTTCAAAGGCCTCATAGGCGACTATGGGGCACTTCAAAACGGAACGACTCCTTCTGTTTTCAAAGGCCCCATTTGCATGCGGATGAAGCTTCCAGCTTCCGTCTGGGTGAAAAGTGTGCCGGTGGTGGCAGGAAGGAGTTGGGGAGAAGCAGAAGATGGACACCACAAACACTTTCCGCGCTGAGAATGAAGGTTTCTGGAGTATGTGTTCTCACAAGAGTTCATGCACCCAGCCTCTGCAAAAGAGGATGGGTGCCAAAACTTGTGCAATATTAGGCTCCCAGAGCTTCCATTAACTCTCCTCTTCCTCAAAAGCAAAGAAACTGTAGCAAGAGAGGAGGTTGATCTTGTAAGGTAATTCAGTTAGGTGTGGCAGGATGGGAGGGGGAAGCAATTGTAGGGAAAGGGGACGGGGAGAATAGGGTGAATGTTGAAGACGTAAGGGGGAACAACTGCTATGGTACTGCAACATTCGTAATTTTGGGATGTGCTTGTAAACACTAGAGGGCATTTATCTCGTAACTCCGAACGGGCGCTGAATGAACGCTCATAACTTGGGGATCAGCTGTACTGGCTTTTAGTTTGCTTTAGTTAGTTGAAGTAAGAGAGAAACAGGCTGAAACTGCCATGAATTTAGCCTGGAGAGTACTCTGTCTAGTAGAATGTGTTTGCAGAGGAAAGTAATTTTATCTTCTACAAAATGCTAAATCTTTGGGAAGTTCTTTTTCAGGATTCTAGCTGTCTGGGGTTTTGGATATTCAATTCACTCTGAATGTTCTATTTTGTTTTTAATTGCATGCATTTTTTGTTATTTTTTCTTGCCGAATATATGTTTGCATTTATTTTTTTCCTTTTGACAACTCTATAATCCCTTAATTTGGGATAAAGTCGGGGCGACTGGATAGAGCTAAGTGGTGTTTACTGGCCGTGTGCCCTTCCTGAGACCTACTTGGAGTTCACAGCAGATTTTTTTTTCTTGGCGCCCTAAGAGAGAAACATCTGCTGCTACCTAGGATTGAACTGTCAACCTTCTGTGTGGGAGGCGAGCATCTTCCATCAGTAGGCCACCGTGCTGCTCATATGGTTGCATTGAATATTGTGATATAAATAACAATTCTCCCCTTCGCTTCCCACAAGCAAGTGAGGAGAAGGAGGCTTAGGCTTGAGAGACAGAGAGAGATAATTTATTTCAGTCTCTAACTAGCATATAGCTTGGGTCTGAAAAGAAGCTACTCCGAGAGCTGCAACCTACCACTCCCATTTTTTTTAAAGTTTCACATTTATCTTTATACATGATTTCTTTTCTTATAAAAAAATTAACTAGAGTTTTTGTAGATCATTCTTTGAATGTCAAATTGATCTTAAAATCTCATCTTGAAATGTCATGTAATACAGTGCACCCCCCCCCCAACTTTTGGGTGCCAAGGACCAGTTCAGTGGAGGATGGTTTTTCTGCTGACTGAGTGTGATTTGGCCTGCTGCCTGAATCCTGCATGTGCGTGGATCGGATTTTGCTCATTTGCCTAGCCTGATTCTTGGCAATCCGCCAGGAGGAAGGAGGAATTGGGTTGTCCCAACTTGAACTGAAGTGGCACCAGCAAAATAGCTTTGCCAGACAAATTTCTGTCTACCTATGAGTATTCCATGTTATCAACCATCACCTGCAGTGTGGGATATTCTGTAAATACTGTAGGAGATAACCAGGCTGACCCCTCGCTCAGACTCAGTCCAGTCATCTCCTACAAATACATGTTTTACTGACTTCATATTTGAACTAGACCCTACAGTGCAAGTTTCTATTTGTCTGTTTTAGAACTAAGATTCATAATAATTCATAGGGCCTCCAGTAGAGAGTGTAAGTTTGTAACTCTTAACCCTCAATATCCTCACAAGAACATATTGATTTATGTCTCATACTTTCAAAATACTATTCTGCTATTGATTTAACAAAAAATTCAAAAAACAATTGAAAATGCTAAAACGTACAAAACAAAGTCAAGTTTTTAAAAAAATCTAATTAGTTTAAAATTATGTAACTTAATATTTCAAAAATGGTTCTTAATTATTTATGTTTATTAGGACAGAAATTTAGGAAATATCCTTGGGATCTTAGAAGTCTTTTCTGTAAAGTACTTTGAAATAAGGTCTTTGGAGTGATGCCCCAGAATATTACTGTACTGATCCGTTTGAAGATACAGAGGAGATGAAGAATTAAAACATAACTGATTTAAAAAATCTTTAAACTTGCATTGTGATTCTGTATGCTGCTTATCTATAAACGTTAGGAAATTTATCATTTGGTCTTTTCTGGTATTTATATTGTAATTGTAAGTGGGTATGACCTTGAGAAAGTAAGGGAAGAGCACCAACTGCATAATGGTCAGAGAAAGAAACTTAGAAAGGATCTGCCCTAATTTACCATCCTAATCAGGTGATACAAAAAAAACAGAGGGAGATTTGTAGTTTCAGATTTGCAAGATTCTGTTAAAGCAGCCTTAGAATAAAGTAGGATTAGTTCATCTTTTTGTGTTTCCTATCTGATTTACCTAGAACGGCTGAAAATATAAATTGTAAGCAAATTCTTTATATTTGGAAATACTAAAGGGAAAGTTAGCAGTAAATTTAGCTGTAATTTATCCCGTTTCCAAACTATGTTTAAAAGATTGGGGTTATGAAACATAATTGCTTATTTTACATTGCTGAATCTTTCTAAAATGAGCATATTATTAATTGCAGTAGAGATGTATTTGTCTAGTTATTCATCCATTAGCACCTGAAATACTGTGGACTTTACCTGATCTCAGTATTTTATAAGGCTTGATAGTTGGCTTTTGTGTTCTGTTAATAGTTTTTATCTTTTCTTCTCCATTACGACTGATGCTGTTCAACTTTACACAATGTTAGGATGATCTTAAATTGGTATAAATGTGTTTGCGTGACATAAATTTTAAAAAGCTTTAAAAATCTTGCCAAGGAAACTGCTTGGATGCATCTAGCCAATCACCATTAGTCAAGAATGACTCAAAGATGTTTAATAATTTTTTTTTTAGTAAATGTAGCATCTTTTGCCCTATTATCCCTTCATTTGCAAATAAGGCTGGTCTTTGTTCAAATTTAATATTTTATAGTTTAAACCTAGTTCCATGAGCAGAATTATAATTAACATGTGTAGTATGAAAGTTGGGGATAAAGCTCGGGTGGGCTGCTGGGGGTTCGCAAGGGTTCAGGCGATCCTCTAGCTAAGATTCTGCGCAGTTTGGCAAACTCCCAAATCCCACTCCTGGCTTCCAACACTACCATAATGGGCTTTGAAAAGACCCATGTTGCACTCAAAATGGCAGCTTTGTCCTGCTTGAAATTCCATGCTTAAACCATTCTTCTTTTTTAAAAAAAATGCCTGCAACAGGGGCCTTTTCAAAGTATTTAAAAGCTCATTATGGTAGTGTTGGAAGTTAGCACCCATCCCTCTCCTAGAAAAATGAAATATTACAAAGGCAGAATATTTCCCCTAAAAGAGAAATATAACATGGAGGCAGAACTGAGTTTCTCCCCACCTTTGTTAATGGGCCATCAAGGATTAAGCCAGCCTTTTGTTCTTGCAAAGTTACCATAATGGGCTTTGAAATATTTTGCGAAGGCCTATTTTATACTCAAAATGGCAGCTTTGTCCTGCTTGGAATTCCATGCTTAAACCAAACTATTTTTAACAATTGATGTTGCAGGCTTTCTCACTGAAATTATTGCCAGGGAGCAACTTTACCAGTTTTTGTCACATTTAACAGATTAACAGAGTTGGCCATGCCCACCCAGTCACATGACCACCTGGCTATGCCCACCCAGCCAGTCATTAGGGCAGAGAACCAGTTGCTAAAAAATTTGAAGCCCACCCTGAGCTGAATCACTTGATGTTAAAATGAGTGCTTTTGAGGAAATAAGAATGGAAGACTTGTGAAGATGAAAGAGGAGATGAAAGAAGTTAAGAAATGGAAAGCTCTGTAAAACAAGTTTTTGGACATGTAAAACAAATTAATGACAAATTGAAATTTGATAGAGTAAGATTGGTGTCTTGGGTGAGTTGTTTTAATGTGAACTGTGCTGAAGTGAGGTCTTTTGACCTTCTATAGCCATATAATCTTTCTAAGTTCTTTATCTCGCAGAAGCACTGAAAAACCCTAATGCAGCAGACCATTGATTTGGATCCTAACCCAAGATTCCTTGCTTATCTTCAAGGGAAAGCTTGGGCTTGGTGGGGTCTGTTTTGATTAGTGGACCTATATTCAAGATCTACCGTCAATCATGGTAGCTAAGTGACATCGGACTATACTTTATCTCTCAGCCCAATGTATGTCTCAGAATTATTTAGGAAAAAAAGGTGAAAGGCAGGAGTGCTGAATATAGTTATTTATTTTTATTAAATTTGTTTGCCACCCATATCTCCACAAGGCAATATTGCCTTGAACTCCAGGAGAAAATATATAGAATATCCCCTTCAACCATATTTGGATAAATAGAATACACAGTTTTGATTGGAGTGGCAGTATAAGACCAGTAAATAAATAAATAAATGATAAGGCATAAATTGGTAGGAATTACCCCTCTAGTTCTGTTTTGCTTACCTCTTCATGTGCTTTCAAGTAAGTGATTAACTGCTACTCAACTGAAGTTGTGAACAGTGCCATTGCTTTGAAGGGGAGGTTCAGGATCTTATAAAACTGAATGGACAGATGGGCTTTCAAATGCAGTAGAAATGTCCACTGTTATCTTAAAAAGACATTCTATGAATCTAAGGTATCCTGGATGTCCATTTTAATAGCAGAGCATCATTAGCTTTCCTTAAGTTCAGTTCAGAGAATTGCTGTTGATTCAGAAAGCTTTTGTAGCACTACAGTTGCATGCAAAATTATGTTTCGGTTAAGTGAACTTGATGCAATCTTTTCATGGTAGAATAAATTCATAAATAAACACAATATCTTTCTGCAAATTTGAATGCATACTTACAGTATGTACAATTGTTTAGAAATTCTGAATAATAATAAAAAAGAGTGGATAGAATAGGTGCAGAAATGTTTTACCGGGGTGGCTAAATATTTGCATATAATCATCTGATCCTAGAAATAAGAAGCAGTAAACTTCCTGGATGAAATTAGATACAGGATATCTGCATAATAAGGTTACTTTATCTAGAGAAGATTCACTTGTCATGCCTTAAGTGTTGTTCTCTTGAGAATAAATGTAATACATTCAGAGCTCAAAAAACACCATGATCCTAATCCTCATTCTTTATAAAGTCTTGCTTTCTCTTTGTTTACTCCTGCTATTGACACCAGATAATGGGCAATTTTATAAATATCTGTATGAGCCCAAAGAGAAGAAGCAAAATATTGAAACCTTTAAGCAATTAAAAGAAGCCCACCTGGCTGTAGTAGAACCAGGCAAGTATATTGGGAGAAATTCCCAGTAGTTACTCAGTCCTTTGGAATTTAGATTGTATCAGAAAAGGGGAAATAGAAGAGTTGGGGGAATGACTTAGAGAGAGTGAGAGAACCCGAAGAGATGGAGGAATCACATGAGTCCACAGAGATGGAAATTTGCTAAGGTCAGGAGGACATATGGCTTCAGATGAAGGAGGGAGAAAGAATAATGATCCCCAAGGGAGGCTGCAAGTGAGATAACAGCTGGAGAAAGTGTTGGGCTGTCATCTTCCACAGAAAATACCAAGAGTTGTTGTTTTTGGATGAACGTATTCACTGATGCTGTTATCCAATGTACATTTCTGTCATGAATGCATTTATGTGGTTTTGTGTGTGATACTTCATTTGTTTCAGTGATAGGTCTTTGTGTTGAAATGCCACATGTTGAGCAATGAGTGGGGTAGAAATGACATGAGTCAGTAAACTTTTAGATAGACACTGCTGAATAGCCTGAGAATATTTTCATCTTTGGAAATAATTCCAAAAAATACATCTGTGGGTCTTTCCAGATCATTGTAAATAGAGCAAACACAGTTCTTACTCATCTGTTGAAAGGATCCTGACATATGTCTTCCAGACAGTTGTGATTCTGAGACACTGTATTTTCCCAGCATTCAAATGTAAAAGTTCCTTCCTGGAAATGTTTTCAACTACATCCTGCATGTGGTGTGAATTTGTTTTGGACAAAGGGTCTAAAATTTGCAGCAAAGTAGGTGAACAGTACAAAATTCATTAGTTAGATTAGCAACAAGTAAAATCAGAATCCAGAAGCAAAGTTTAGTCCAAAATAGAAAGACAAGTAAAGGACCTAGGCAAATGCAGGTAATGAAATTATACGGTCAAAAGCACCTAGGAAAAAATTGAGGGTGCATAAAGCAGTTTCACCTTCCAGTTGTTAAGCTTGTCGAAAGAAGCTATTGTGCAAGAGAATGGCTCTATTTCTGAATGAGAAGAAGGACAAGGTTTTGAATACAGAAAGTTTTAAACGGATTACAGTCTCAGAAAAAGTCGGACTATTGGATTTTGAATATTATGCCTTTGAAATTAATTTTAAAGAATAAATGCATTTTTGTGGGAAAGAATGCCTGTTTTTGATATTGGAAATATAACAAAGTGTAACTTATGGCATTCAGAGACGTTTTTGAAGAGCAGTATTGGGACATTGAATCAATAATGTCAGTTCTGTTGTGTTTTCTTGGGAACTATCTGTTCCTGGAAGAAAATGTTACAGAAAAAGGTATGCACAACAAAGCCTGTCCGAAAGAACATAGACAAGAACTTTCTACTAGATGTAAAAAAATTAAAAAATTAAAATGGACGAGGTTTTAAAAATTAAGAAGGAATAAAAATGATAACCCGAGAAAACTGTTGGAATAATTTCTTTTTGTTGGACTAACAAGAGAGGCTCTTGAAAGTATTGAAGAAATGCAAAACAAGGATCAACAATCATCTAACTGGATTAAAAAGCAAGATTATTTTATATAAAAAGAGGGAACACAAGGTCAGTTTATTTGATCAGGGTTGAAATGGGACATGTTATTTGAGGTAGTTATTTTGGGATTTGCTGACATCTGGACTGGAAAAATGTATACTGGATTTGCTCTACAGTTACTTCATGTATTCTAATCTGATAACATTTAAATTGACTTTTCTATATAATTGTCTTTCCACTTCAAGTAGGAAATATTTGTGATCTTCTTCTCTTTAAAGGAGAAATCTCCCCTCTTTAATGTTATTCGCTGTTTGGACTTTTACTGACACCTGCATTGGAGAATATGTTACTTATTGGATCTATGTATAGTTACGAGCCTTATATCTATAATTGAGAGGAGCAAGAGAGAATGAAATTGTTTATACTTGCCATGATTGGGGGGGGGGGGAGAGAAATTACTTTCTTGGACTATTTTCTTTTTTCTTGTTTGCATTTTTGCAGTTTTTTATTTTCTTTTTTAGTTATTTTTTTTAGTTTGAATTTTTTTACTACTGTAATTAAACTTTTAATTAAAATTATTTTTAAACATGAATTGTTCTAATTGTACTCCTTTTAGCTGTATAACCACTAGTAAGTCATCAGTCTAAATAAATAATGATGAATAAGTCATTGTTTTTTCCACACTGACTAGTCCCAGATCACTGAGTTGTATCCTGTTGAGATGGTTTCCACTTCATGATCAGCAGAAATTATGTCACTTGCATTCATGAGATCATCGATGAATTGTCCCTAGTCAAATTCACACATCTGTTTGCAAAAACTTTTCTCATGATGGCATCTTCTGCAAAATTGAATAGCAGCAGGGAGAAGGCGCATCCTTGGCATTCCCAGTGCATGAGGATTTCAAAGTTTTCTGATAGTTAACCTTTGATGTGACCCCTGCTGATTAAGCCATCATTAAGGATGCTGTAGGAACCATATGACTTTACTTGGTATAGTGGCAAGTGTTTTCCAAAGAGTAGCTGCAAAATGAATGAATATAATGACTCACTCATGTTCTTGGATTCATTCTTCCATAATTTGTGTAGTGTAAATATCTGGTCACACCAATCCTGGATTGGATGAAATCCAGCCATGATTCCTGGACCATTTGTTCTCTTCATTTTTGTGTTCAGGGTTGGGTTATTTGTATGATTATGGAAAGTAGACTGAACAGTAGGATGTACAGACATTCCACAAGTATTGCTAAGATTATCAATGATCCTAGTATATGTACATCCTCCAAGATGTTACAACGTGGTGTATAGTGCTTGGTATTCTTGGTCTGCAGCTTCTTATACTTCTGAAGCAATATCCTATACTGTCTTCGTTCCAGTTTCAGATCACAGTTGATGGTGTGATGGAGTTGTGTTTTGGATTCATCAACCAACTTTGCATCTCTTCCTTTGGTATTCATGTCCAAATCTTCATAGGATATCCAAATCTGGATGAATTTCTAATACATAGGACAAGAGACTAGGCGCTTTCATTTACTGTTGTAGCAAAACGATCTGCAGATCTGCAGAGTATTTTCTGGTTCTGCAACCATTTTGAAGTTGGATAGGGCCACTTGAGTTGCTGCTTAAAGACAGGATTAGTCAGTCAAGACCATTCTGTATGATTTGAGATTTCTCTAATTATATGCTTCACATCTGGTTGTATAGATATGTTCTTTGCATGTAAATCTAAATTTTCTCCAGGTACTACAAAACAGTACAACAATTTAATAGCTTTATACATAAAGATAGGGATTTATATAATGACTAGAAATTAGCCACCAGCTCCATGCTTAAAAGTACACTCAGTATTTAATATTCAAACAGGACCTTGGTATGTTTACCACCAAACTAAATATTCTAATCAAAAGTTATATAATCTTCTAATTTAAAACAATTTGGTAGTGGTTCCAGTTGATTTAGATTCAGAGAAATATTAGAATTATTCCTAAAGGAAATAATCCCCCCCCTCCTCCTCCTTCTCCTCTCCTGATCTTTTCAACCTGGTAACCTTCAATTACATATTTTATGACTAGAGATAATAGTGTAGTTTCATCTTCATCTGGAAACAAGAAACTAAGCCTTCTTCGTGTGGAAGAATTTTCCTGACATAATGTGAACTTCTAGCAAACATTGTCATAAAGGATAGAACAGTTATCTGCAAAAACTTGCTATGTAGTAAACTTTTCTACAGCAAAGGTGCAGGAGGATCTGCACCCAATCAAAAAGTAGGAGAAAGAAAGACATATGATGCAAATATACCTTAGATAAATATAATACAGCTGCATCATAATTCTTAATCTCTTAATATATCATACTTAATTGTTAAAATGTCACAACAGGGCTACCTCTTCGATAGTTAAAAAAAGCACAAAGAAATGTAATCAGATAATGTATCTGCATCCTTGATTTGTATACTCAATATTTCCTTTTCTATAGAAAACATTTAAAAAAAGTGGAATATGCTAAGCATGTGAACTTTTACCTTGTCAAGCTATTGAAACATATTTGGAAACTATAGTAATTTGATTTAAATGTTGCCTAGAAGGCAAAAAGAAGGTTTAATGGAATCCATGTGCAATTCAAATGCAGAACTAAATGTAATCAGACCACAATGACTATGGCTTTCCTACTGATAGCCTTATTATGGCCTCAGAGGTTGAAAGTTTATATTAAAGTTACTAAATCCACTTGAATGAGATGATAATTCGGCGGTTGCTTAATTTAAACAACATATTTTAAGCATTAGAAGCGGTAACTAGTTTCTAAATTTTGAAGATCTCAGTTATTTTCTTTAACAGACGGTAAGATGCATGTTTTTCTTACACTGTGACAATTGAAAGGGCAAGACTCATAGCTCTCTTGAAAAAACATTTAAGGAAGATGGGTCTTCCTGTAGGAACGCTTTTCAGGGCCCACTAAATCATTGTCTATATCTCTGCACCTATGTATACAAATATGAATGATTGTTTCAGAATTCATATTAGAAGACTCTTGTCACAGATAGGACTTTGTGCACTAAATCACAAAATGCATCTTTTAAAAATTATCATTGCAATCATTACCATCATCGTAATTATCGCCATCATCATCATCGCCATCATCATCCTGAATTTAAAAGAAAGCATAACTCCAAACTTCTTTTCTCTGGACAGTTTTAAGAGTCAACATCCTGTGCTGGAGTTCTCTAATCATCGCAGCACAATTTACAGTCGGAACACACAGAGAGCCAGTTCAGACCAGCTCATCTGTTGATTTTGGCAATAGTTCTTATTCTCACTGCGTGCAGCTGCCACTCGAGAGATGGGGACTCGGCCCGGAGCCGAAGGAGAGCGGGTCGTAGAGTTAGTGAAGGCCCGAACGCATAAAGCTGCTTCTTTCCAACAGTTAAAGGCTCTTTTCTATTTCCCTTTGGGGGAGGGGCATCCCCTCTCTCTCCCCCCCCCCCGCCCGGCCCGGCCTCTTGAAATGTACACACGCAGAAATTAAATAAGGACTTCTTACAAGCCACTGTGCTCCGAGCGTAAAAAATCAGTGTCTGGCTTCCAGGAACGGTACCATCGAAATATGCTTCTGATTTGGTGGCTTAATTACAGCTGTGAAAACAATGTTGATTTAGGACTCCAGATTCCAGAGCATGTCAGCTGTTACTAGCCAGCCTTGGACCCAAGCCACCATTCTCTAACTTTGCACTGGGAAAGTTACACACTACCTTGAGCGTATATATATATTTTTGTGTGTGCGTGAAGGTAGAAGAGTTGTCCAAAGGGGGACACTTTTGTGGGTTTCGGTGCGGGGTGGGGATGCATGCGTGCATGTGATTTTAAAATAGTTTTTGGACAGTTGGTCTGACATGACATACTATGTAATTTTAATTGATTTAGCTCCCTTTTAGTGGAAATCCAGTGTGTTGATTTAATAGGATAATTTTATGACATCTAATTTTCCTGACAGTTTCATTGGCAGTTTCGGGAGATAAAATTGTCATGTTTGCACTATGGGAAAAATGGCTAGTTTCAAATCCAGCAAGTTTTAACTTTCCTTTGCCTCAGCAGGGTAAGGTACCTTTAACTTATTTTGGGGGAAGTAGGAAGGGTTAAGCCATTCGTTTAAATATGTTGATACGCATACTTTTTTCCAGTGGAAAATATGAGATTACACACAATCCTTAACAATATTTTTAAACTCTGTAGGTTGCCCTTTAAAACCAGGATTTCCCAGGCTACCTTTCCATCGTCTAAAATCATCCAATAACATTTTAAACAACTAAAATATAATATAAAAAGCAGTACAGGTAGTCCTCGACTTATGATCACAGTTGAGCCCAAAATTTATGTGGCTGGATTGCACAAATGACTTTGGCTTTGAACTATTTGCTAAGCAACACTTCTATAGTCTTCTAGTTAAGGTGAAGCCCTAGATGTTTCCCATTTATTCTTTATAACCCGGCCTGAGACTTTCAAAGGAACAATAACTTGAGCTTATTTATATACAGGTAGTCCTCAAATTACACAGTTAAGCCCAAAATTTCTGTTGCCCAGCAAGACAGTTGTTAAGTGAATTTTGCCCCATGTTCTTGTTACACTTGTCAACCGAATCGCTGCAGTTGTTAAATTATTAACACGGTTGTTAAGTGAATCTGGCTTCCCCATTGACTTTGCTCGTCAAGGTGGCAAAAGGTGGTCACATGACCCCGGGACACTGCAACTGTCATAAATGTGAATCATTTATCGAGCATATGAATGCAAATCATGTGACCATGGGGATGCTGCAGTAGTCATAAGCGTGAAAAATGATCATGTCACTTTTTTCAGTGATGTTGTAACTCCAGCTAGGGAGGTTGCAAATGGCAATCACATGATCCCTGAATGCTGCAACCATCGTAAATACATGCCCAGTGCCCAGGGGAATGGGATAACTTGCCACAGCCATCTCACCACGGCCAACTCGTCGCAGCCAACTCACCACTGGCAACGTGGTGCAGGACAACTCTCCACGGCCAACTCACCACAACTCGTTGTGGGACAATTTAACAATTCTATTTAATTATTTAAAATAAATAAAAATTATTTTCATTTTTGCCATTCACATTTCATTCTGTCCCTCCTTTGGCATCCTTTCTTTAATAACTCTATTCCACCGCATCTTTGATATTAGTGTAACTCTTGTCCTGCCGTGAGGTGTCCTGTGGCGAGATGGCCATGGCGAGTTGACTTGCAGCATGTTGGGCCGTGGCCAGTTGGCCATGGTGAATTGTCATAGACCCATGCCCAGTGCCTGAATTGTAATCACGTGACTATGGAAATGCTGCAACGGTTGTACGTGAGAGGACCATTTGTAAGCCACTTTTTTTCAGAGCCATTGTAGCTTTGAAGGGTCACTAAACAAATGATTATAAGTCAAGGACTACCTGTAGCATCAATATGTGATTCTAGCCGATATCAAGTCGTCTGGACCCAGCTCACCAGTTGCCATGCTAAGATTCTGCAGGAATCCTTCGCATTTGGTGGATTGGGCTGAATGGTCCACTGAAATTGGGGTGGGGGGGAGGGAATGCAGAATGCTGCCTGAAAGAAAAGTTATTTTCAGCCCACAGAAGTCTTAACTTTAGTCGAGTCAAATTTTGTAATATAAAAGGAATGATATGTAGTACAATTAAGAGGCGTGCAACAACAATAACCGAATTTTCCGTTTTCATTCGTGACATACTCTTCCCTCAATCTGCCTACCTCGCGTTTGTTTCCAAGTGACAGTGTCAGACATATTGTTAGTCGAAGTTTCAACAATACCGCTTGAATTGCAGCAGGAAGAGTGGAAAAGCTGGCGGCTGCCGCCTTGAAAACTAGATCAGGATGCTTAACTGTGGGGAGAAAGTTGGTTTTGGTTTTTTTTTTAACAAAGAATAGAACTCAGAATATAATTGAACAGGCTTTGCAGAAGAAAAGAACAATTCTATACAAAAGTAGATACATTTACTTCTTTCCGGAGTCGGGCACTTTTACTTAGGTATTTCGTCCTTTCTTTTGAAGAAACTATTTCAAGATAAAGAACATCCATTATTCAGTGCTAAACTGTGGGTTAAACACAAAAGGATGGCAGATTTGTTCTGAGGTTATGAATCAACGGAGACTTTTGGAAAGAGGTTTTAAAAAAACTTATATTGAGTTTTTCTACTCAGGTGACACCTGAATCAAGGGAATCCAAGTAGCCTATTCATGCTAATGTTACTTTGACTTTTCCTTTTTCCCCCCTTCCTTATGTTTCAACAAAGCAGCTGCGTATAAAAGCAAGCACTCCTCATATTTGTAAAAGTACTGTTTCTGAGATTCTTCAGTAACAGTATGTAGATGTGTAAAGGCCACTTTACATCCCACAGCCCAAGAGAAAGCTTTGAATTTCACTGTTCCTTGACCGTACTGCTAATTGGCATGTTTTTGTATTAGGAAATCAATGTATACGCAGGATCAATATTCAATTGTTATCTCTTGGTATATACATATCTGTAGATATACAAATGGCCTTTGATCCCAGTCTGGATCAGATAGAAATGTTGCAGATTGATCCAAATAATCAGAAGGGATTTCAACTGATTTCATTAAAGGTATGTGGCCTCAGCATTGTTCAGGACTGGACTTTATGGTTAGATGCCAGATGTCAGCTCTGGCCACAGATGCCTCAAGTCAGCTATAGCTGGCACACCACCTGCAGCCATTTCCAGTACAGATTCTGTCTCTCTTCAGTTGGTACCACTTCGACTGAAACTATTTTAATATGCCAGAGATTGGTCTGCCCTTGGAGATTTCAACTAGTGCGGAATGTCTCAACTAGAATCCATGAGTGGAGAAGTCTCACTAAACACACATAGTGGTTTTAAACAAGCAATCTAACCATAGAATAAAGTTGCCTCTAGTTGAGATGGGTAGCACACTTGGCAATCCACCAGATAATACCAGTTAAGAGGACCAGGTAGCAACATGACAGAATCAAGAAGGTTGATCCCCAGAAGAGACATATCTAAGATTTGGGATCTCTGTCTCTTGGTCTGTCTGTCTCTCTGTCTGTGTCTGTGTCTGTGTCTGTCTCTCTCTGTCTCTGTCTCTCTCTCTCTCTCTCTCTCTCTCTCTCTCTAGATCATAGACATGCTCACAAAATGGTTAGTGTATCCACTCACAAAATACTTAGATACTAGAAGGTAAACTGAGTTGCAGTCACTCAGCTTTACTTACTTTATAAGAATTTCTCAAGGGCTTGTGGGAGATTATTGGAAAGAGAAGTCAAGCTTCAGGGCATGTCTTGGCTTTATAGCATGCTAGATTCTCATTCACTTTTTAATTGAAAAGAGCTTTAAAATATGAAAGTAGGTGAGGCAGGAAAACTGGCAGGAGCCAAGCAATGTGTTGTGGGAACATCGCCACTGCCAGGCATTATGGTGAGGACCCAGAACTAGATGTTGGCCTGAGACCTGGAAGGCATGAGTCCAGAGTTCCTCTCAGCCAGTCACATTTCTCAACCTGACATACCACCCAAGATGATTGTGAGGTTCACGTTACAGGCACACAAAGAGTCATGTAAGCCACTTCAAGCTCCGTAAAAGAAAAGTATATTATAACCTTAATAAATCCAATGTAAATATAAATCAATTAAGATGTGTTTCCAGGAACTCTGTTTTTAAAAAAGTTTTCCCCTCATGAATATTCAGAAGAGATTGTACATCTATACCGAAGGACAACAGTCCATTAATTTCTTTTTTAAACATAAATTCCACTTAGCAAGCTGTTGGAAAGTAGGAAATATTGATGTCTACTTGTTTAGAAGAGTTTGGTTGATATGACAATTTCAGGGGGGGGGGGGAATACTCTTCTGGTCCTTAGAGAGTTGTCTGTAGTGACTGAGTGTATACATATAGTTTTTCTTGGCTTATTAGTTCTTTTCATATAGGTGCAAAATGGAAGTATAACCATAGCAATAGCACTTACTTATATACCACTTCACAGTGCTTTACAGCCCTCTCTAAGCGGTTTACAGAGTCAGTGTATTGCCCCCAACAATCTGGGTCCTCATTTTACCCATCTCGGAAGGATGGAAGGCTGAGTCAACCATGAGCCTGGTGGGATTTGAACTGCCAAATTGCAGGCAGCCAATAGTCAGCAGAAGTGGCCTGCAGTACTGCACTCTAACCACTGTGTCACTGAGGCTCATAGATATGAATGAGACCAGAAACCATAGAGTGAGTGAATGAATGAATGAATGAATGAATGAATGAATGAATGAATGAATGAATGAATGAAAGAAAGAAAGAAAATGAATGAATGAATGAATGTACTTTTTTGGCTGATTTCAGGTTTTATAAATGTGACATGTGGAAGGTTTTCTGATTGTTTATTTTTGGCATGTATGTTTGTTTGTTTATTTCCCCTTGGACCACTTATACCAGGAAAAAGCTGGATCAAGGTCAGCACTGTTATACTTATCCAAAATGTAATATGTGTAAAATTTGAACCAGGCTAAAAGATGCATCCAGCTTTACTTCCTAACAACATTCTAGGTCACGCAGCTAGAAATTCCAGTTTTTCCTTCTCCCATTATTTTAGATGAGACATCTTCTATTTGAATAGTTCCTTGTTTGGATCAGACATATATAATAAAAAGTGGAATGCTTGCTGTTTCTGTGACAGAATGTAGCACGATGTCTGATTGACTGCAAAACAAGGCTACAGATTTTAATTTCTTTATCCAACAAAATGCAAGGCCCATTTCAAAAAAAATAAGAACAAGTGAGTGCCATACTCAATTTAAACATTACAGTCAGAACCTCAGAGGTATCGGGAAGATTATCTGCAATCCAAGATAATTTATTCTAGTTTCAGAATAAATCTCATATATAGTCATCACATCATCAGCTATTGTTTCTTTTCAGAAGAGAAAACATTTCAATGGAGCACCCACAGCTCCCCGGGTGGCATAGTTCTGTTATGAGGTGTTAAATATAGCTAATTTGAATAAAGAAACTAGATTTGCTGGCTTATGTGAGCATAGAATGACAATTTACAGATAATACACATTGGGGGTAGAAAAATGTTTTGAATATGTCTGGAATTCAGAGCCCATTTATGTAGTTCATTGACTAGAACTACAATTTTCTAAAGGAACTAAGCTGTAAGTTGGGGTCTATTTGGTTTTGCAAACACCCAATATTTAATTTTGTTTTGGAGGGTTGGACGTAATAGAATCACTTTTGTGAGATAGCTTAGCCATATAAATTTGATAAATAAATAATATGCTTGTGGGGGTTTTTTTAACTCTTTCAGAAGAACTATGTGGCAAAGGGGTATTTTCACTATATAAAAAACATAGCTACACAGGAAGTTGCATAGAGGTGATGGGTGTGCATCTAAACTGATCAATTATGATAATTTGGGTGACTATAATGTCTTCCTTATCCCCCTCTTCAAACTCAGTAGCTTAAATCTTTTAAAGATCTCACCCTGGTAAAACTCTCAGGAAGCATTGTTCAACTGCAATCTGGTGTGTATCACACTGCCCTAGGAATGTGCACTCTTATAGCTTTCTTAATGCATGGCTCTGCAGTACATGACATTCCATAAGATACAAAATCATTTGCATGATTCTGATTTTTAAAAAAAATAGTGTGTGTGTGTGTGTTGCGGAAAGAGGAAGAATTATCCAGGCAATCAAAAAATAAAATAAAATAAAATATCTTAATATCTGTTTAAAAAATGCCATTTGAATTATTGAATATTATATATTTCCTTTATGTTCCACATTTACTTTCTTCGATGTATATTTTAGAGTGGCCTATTCTTTTTACTCACAATGGCATATATAATAACCTTCATTATTTAAATACCTACCAATTTCTCCTGTGTAAGAAGATTGGAATGGAAATGTATAAATTACGTGTCCTTTTTTTAAAAACAACAACAACAACAACAACTAAACTTAAATACTACTATGGGAAATAACTACTCTGAGCCTTCTGCCCGTCCCCTCGTGTCTTTTTCTCATTTTCAGCAAAGTTTTCTGTAAGCTTTATTTTTAGTCATCAAATTCTTTCTGATGGTTTAGGGTTCCTGCTTTGGGGCGGTGTGTGTGTGTGTGTGTGTGTGTGTGTGTGTGTGTGTGTGAGAGAGAGAGAGAGAGAGAGCG
>JANHFL010009660.1:70730-87288 GCA_032468155.1 Oxyrhabdium leporinum | reverse complement strand
GTGTGTGTGTGTGTGTGTGTGTGTGTGTGTGTGAGAGAGAGAGAGAGAGAGAGAGAGAGAGAGAGAGAGAGAGAGCGCTTCCTGTACAAGGAGGCTCAAACAATGTGCTTTGAAGCTACCCTGCTTTGCTTGCCCTGTCACGTTGCTTCTGAGGAAACTGGCAAAAAAAGAAAAAAAAAGGAAGATAGTTAAACATCTTGCCGTTTATGAAGAGGGAGAGGGCAAGCAGGCACCGTTGCACCTTGACCACCTATTATGAAGCTCTTTGCTGCAATGTCAAGTGAAAGCAAGTTAATTGGGTGAAGCTGTAGAGCATGTTAGGGGCATAGTAAGGGGATGCTATCTGACAGCTGAGTGTCAGCGAGAGCTATTCAACTGTGGCTGAGAGACAGAGACCTGTCACAAAGTTCACGCATGCTGCAGCCCAGTTAGGGAGTTGAAATGCGCTTCGGTCTCACTTTCTCCCTCATTGCATTCCAGCACCTTAAGATTTCACACTGGATGTGTCAACCCTTGTTCTCTAAGCTGTTTTTTTTTTCTCCCTAACCCTTCTGAATTCAAACGATTGGACAAAAAGATGCTAATGTTTGGCAAAGTGAATGTAAATACCATCTTTCATTCTTGCTCCAGGCTCCCCCCCCTCCCTTCCTCTTCCTTCCAAAGCAAGAATCTACATTGGCCTCCAAGGCTCTGACAAAAATTAGACCGCCGGAAGGGCACTAGACGGACGCACAGGTCTCCACAAAGGGTTCTGGAGCCTGGCGATTGAAGGTCTGGATTCCGATCTGGGCAGCAAAACTTTTGCCTCTTCAGATCTTTCACAAATGAGTCTCTCACCCGCCGTTCCACAAGTTGGCCACACAATCTACGACGTTCATTCAAATACTCCTCCTGCCAGCCTCAGGAATTGAAACGAAGGGAGCAAGTTGAAAAACAAACTCTGAGAGTAAATTAACAGAAAGCTGTGAGAAAGGACGTTCATTATTGGAAGGAAGTTTAAGGCTAGCTGAATCCCAGTGACGCAAACCAAGCCTTAAAAGCCGAGGAAGACAACATCTTCTCATCGGCGTTCCCGTTGTAACTTTTAGAGCTGCAGTACGGTGAACTTGGTTAGTATGATTACCCTGGGAAACAACCAAATGGCAAATGCTTTACGAGAATTCCTTCACGCTGCCCCAGCGAACGAAAGCAAAAGAAAAGACTATTCAGGATAAGGTTGCCAGCATTCTTAATCTGGTTCTTCCAGATGTCTTGAGACCAACTCCTAAAACTGCCTTCGGATACGATGGCTGGGAAGTATAGGCAGCAAATGCAAAGAAGGTTCTAAGAATCTGTGAAAAGCAAGTTTTTGTTTGTTTATTTTATTGAACAAACGTATGTGGCCGTCCAGCTCACACACTGATGACGCCAGGTGGCTTACGACATTAAGAATTCTTGCCTCTGTGCCCCTTTTTGTGCAATCCTTTTAAGAACCCTAGAAGTTCATTTACATTTATAAGGCAATCAACAGAGGTTTGACTTTGTTTTGTTTTTTGTTAAAGGGGCTGGTCTACAGCATTTGCTCTACCTATTATCCTTGGAGACTATTTATCAGTAAAAGCAATTGTCTCTGTAAAAGTTGTTTACCCTCCCAGCATATTAACCCTTCGGACAACTAATCTAAGTGCCTTAATCCTGCCCAGTGCCAAAAAGCAAAGGAAAGGAAGGATACTGAAAAAAAGCATCCACTGATATTCCAATACAGGCAACAATTTTCAGGAATTACACTCTCCATCAGTCCATTTGTTTGTTTTATTATGGAAGGGGAAGGCTAGTAATGGCCAGGGCCACAGTAACCCTGATCTCCATCCCACTGTTGGTTTTTAATTCTACCCGAGCAACTTAGGAGAAGCAACCTGACCACAGAACGGAAACTTAGCTACCGTCCCCCCCCCACACACACACACACCTTCCCCATCACCTCTACCAAACGTTGAAGCCTTTTCTATTTCTATTGACTAGCTGCCAATCATTATGTTTCATACTTTTGTTGAGCGTGGCTCCCCAAGGAAACCTGATTTTTTTTTTTAAACCTCTCTCCTTCTTTGGACTTTTGAGGTTGGGTTTTTTTGTTGTTGTTGTTGTACTCCCTCCTTTTCTTCCCTTTTTTGTTTCTTTTTTCTTTTTTTTTTTGAAAGGGTGGTTTTTGAGGAGTAAAAAAATGTGAGCCCCAAAATGTCCTTTAACCCAGAGGATAAGCAGGTTGATTTGAAGAGACAACAGTGCCAGCAAACATGCACATTTAGTTGACCTTTAGCTCCTACTATTTATTGGTGTCATTTACTTAAGCAAGACATTTAGCTTGATCGTCGTTCTGCAGCATCATTTAAAATACAGCGCCCACTTGTACAGAAAAGCTCATCCTTCGTTCGAAGTAAATGAAGACATCCCAATCTTTTCTTTTCTTTTTTTAATTGCTTCTCTGATGCTGTGCTGAAGTATTCAGATAAATTGCATATCACTTGCCGATTTAAATAATCAATGTGCAAATAACCTGTTGAGATTCTCAGTCATCCAGGCGGCGGTTGTCCCAAAGGAGCTGAAGAAGCTTCTTGGATGAGAAGCGAAACACGTCTTCAAAGAAAAAAACAAGGAAGGCCAGTTGCCTCCTGAAAAAGCACCTTTGGGACAAATGTGCAGATACCTGACTTTGATGAGAGTAGCACAGCTGGGCACAGTTAGCCTAAAATCCAGCTGTGCTGAAGACCACATGTTTCTATTTTGTCTACAAATCCTTTTTTTTGTGTGGGGGGGGGAATCATTACAGAACTGAAAGTATGACTACTTTTAAAATATCTCCTGGGGGTGACCTTTTGGAATTAGTGCCATATGGCTTCATTTGTGCATGCACAGGAGCTAGGAAAGGAAACCATCTCCCCTGCCACCACCGCCACTACCACTATTGCCAGTCCATGGAGCCAGTAAGGTTGGGTACGGCTTTTTTAAAAGTCACTTGACCTTTGCTGTATTCAAAGAATGCTAATGTACAATCTGGAAAATTTTGCCTGAGTTTCACTAGAGATTGCTAAACAAGAATTCAGTTTGCAAGCAATTTCTCTTACTATGCCTGGACTCTTAGGTTGTCAGTGCACATGTCTTTGTGGAAAGCAAAAAAAATGGTTATTGGCAACTTTTAAAATGTTCCAGACAAAGAAGGGTAAAACTGGTAGATGTTTAAAACTCACAACCATTTCCGCCACCTTTTCTCAAAAAGGGCTGAGTAAACACTTCTGTTTTTTATTTGTTGTCTGTAAGACTGACTTTGAAATTTAAGAAATCCAGGTGCAGACTTTGTAACTGTATTCAAATATTTAAAAAGAACATATGTCATCAAAGCATCGTATAAGCCAAAGAAGCAACTGCATTTTTAGAAAGTTGTTATTAATGGGCGCAGTCAATAGATACATACGGTATACTTACATCCTTTTGAAATCAGTGGGGCTTAAAGTTATGCGTATTTCCCGGAGTCCTCATTTAGCGACCACAGTTGGGACCAGCTGTTTGGTCACTAAATGAAACCACAGTCCATGCTTACCCTCTTACTTCACTTTTCCTTTGCTTTACAAACTCAAGGAAGATGTAAATGTGAAGATTGATTGTAAAGTTACTTTTTGTCACCACCGTAATTACAAACAATTGCTGAACGAGGGAAATTTCTAAACAAGGACTGCATTCTGGAGGTAATATCTACTGTTTTTATGAACGGATTAATGGCAAATGTTTTTGTTGTCTTTTTTTTCCCCTCCCAGGATTCACGAAACACTTCAAGCATCCTTACATTGTCAAGCTCTTTACCCCAGCTCGATCAAGGTTGTCTTCCAGGGTTTTTGCCACTGAAGTCCGAATCAGATTATGATCTGCCTTTTACCTTGGCACATAATAGACCTCCAATTTCATCACCCTTTCCTTCAAACCTACATGTCGCGTCTGCCAAAAGAGCAATGCCAAATGGATGCTAGAATCTAGTCATTTTGTAAGCAGCTTGAAAGAGAATTAATTAAAGTCCGATTTTACTAGGATGGTTTTAGCCTTTGGAAGTTTACTCTCTATGCATTTTATGGCGTTAATTTTACATTCTTCGTGGGAGGAAGGAGGGGGCCATGTTCGCACATGCTGCACAGTAGAAGGGTCATTTACAAAAAACAAACAACCCCCCCCACACACACTTGTATTTACCGTGGTAGCTCATTTTTATGTAATATATTTTTAAATGTTAAAGAATGACACATTTGGGGTAATTTTCCTCAGACTTTAAAAAAAAAAAAAATCAAAAAAAAATCAATAAGCCATTTTATTCTCTATCTATCAAAGTTGTTTCATACTTGTCTATTTTAAAACAGGGCTGCAATACTTTAATAGGATTGAGAGAGCTATTTGAAATGTATGCCAATGATTCCTGTCATTTCATGGCAGCCCTGCCATGCTTCACTGAGCCCTCTCTTCTCTCTTGTCAGCTCAACTGAAGACAAGCATTTAGTTGCAAACTTTAAGCAGGTTGTGCAAAACAGAAATGATGTGACTGCTTCTCCTCCTGAACAATTATGTCACTCCTGGTCAATGTGAGAAGGTCAGGTTGCGCCTTGTAAAGCTACATGATACCACTTGCCCATTTGAACAAGTTAAGTGCAGAATCCGGTCCCTAATGGCCACTTTTTTTTATCAAGCCGGCATTTGATCAGGATGTAGAAACAATGGCGTAGGGAGATTTGGAGAGGATGTGTTTATGTGCTTTCATAAGGGCAGTTCTCAAGCCAGCATCGCAGGTAATAAATTTAGTCCGAGTTTCAAGACTTTATAGAGTAATGGCTGCTCTGACCTTCAAAATAAGCTCCTTTCTTTGTTGTTGTTGTTGTTGGTAGGACCCAAGAGTGACGCCCATCTTTGATGCTGACAGAATTTAAAACAAGGCCATTGCCCCGCATTTTCTGCCTTGTAGCACACAAAAGTAAAATTGTATGTCAGGCCAAGATGTCGGGGAGCTGACAAGATGCCCCAGTGACATTTCAGCTGGAAAGAGCAAGTGTCTTGCAACCAAGTGGTCAAATATCAAATAATAGGTCAAGCAGGAAGGAGCTGAGTTCTAACCACAAAGAGGTTTCTGGTAACCTACTTGACAAGCTTTTGGGCGCTTTGTGGCTTGACAAAGTGATATTCTGTTGGGTATCGCTAGACAATCTGTTCTTTATTGCCTTCAGAAGATCAGACATTGACATTGATTAAACTCTTTAACCCTTAAAGGTTAAATTCTGGCTGTATGCATCATTGTGAGGAAAGAACAAAAGAAATTTTGTAATATATACCATTT
This sequence comes from Oxyrhabdium leporinum, assembly GCA_032468155.1. Taxonomy (NCBI): domain Eukaryota; kingdom Metazoa; phylum Chordata; class Lepidosauria; order Squamata; family Cyclocoridae; genus Oxyrhabdium; species Oxyrhabdium leporinum. Next base: position 81,944 of record JANHFL010009660.1, on the reverse strand, counting down.
GTTATGGTATTAATCACCCCAACTCCCCAGCGCCATTAACATTTGATGTGTGATGTAGTTTTTGACAGGGTTATTGAATGCAAAATCTATACGTTAGATTGCTTCTCATTATAGATCAGAGATACATTAGAAAAATAACATTGTGCTTGGTGGAATTTGTAATTTCTCATGCTTTGATAAGAGATGGGTTTGATTCCGTAATCCTGACTGCTAACATTTGTCTTTGTCCTATCATCCCAGAAGACAATAAATTTGCATACTAATGCACCTACCACTATCAGTAAAATCATGTAAATTCCTGACTGGTAATTCCAAAGCCACTTGGTAGGACTTTGAAATTTTTCAAGTATTTCTTATTTTAAGATTTCAAGAGGTTTTTCATGCCTGCAGTTGCAATTGTGTTCATTTAAAAAATGAGCAAATAGTTGTTGTTTTTTAAGGTTTCTCTTCATAGCATGTTATCTTTGGTCTATTTAAGGCAATATTTTTTTCCCTTCTGATTATTTCTACCAAGAGAAAAACTGGAAAAAGTAACATGCGTTATTCCAATCAGAGATTGCTTATCTTTTCCATATGGAATTTTAACATGCTTTGTTTTGTGCTGTTTTTCATTTTTTTAATTACAGTACACACTTAAGCTTTTTTTAAAAGAGGTATAAGATGGAAGTCTGATAAGATTTGCTTATCAGCTGTATAATAAGTCACAGTTTAAAATCAACATAATAATTTAAACATTATTGGTTTTTGGAGAATTGGAACAGATCTGATTTGCCTTTTTTTACAGAGCACTGGAAATTCATAAAGAGCGTATAGATAGATATACCTTTTACAAGCAATGAGTTTTAATATTTTTAAACAGAGAATTTACAAAGCAGGGTGATCACATTCTGTGGAAGGAGTTACAGCTATATAACAGAGCAGATATGAGAGCAGCAATCTTAGATCTTTTTATACTCAAGAGTAAAATGTGTTCCCATTGCTTTATTCCCTGCTGCTCACAGCAATGCTTTTTTACCAAATTAGAATTTGCACAGTTCTGCTTATATTTGCTATTTATACAAAATACATCTGTACTCATGAATTCATATATAAAATTCTCTCTCCCAATATTTTTCCTCTTTTCTGATCTCAGCATTCTGATCAACATTCAGGAGGGTGTGTGTGTGTGTGTGTGTGTGTGTGTATGTCAAGCTTTATTAGCTCCACATATAGAAATCGAATTATTATAACTGCACCTAATGTAATGAAATCACAATTCTATCATCAAACTTTTTTTAATCCATGGCATGCTTAGATGTTTATCTGTGATGATATCCAGAACTTATCAACCTTGTGATTAGAAAACAGACGTAAAATTATTAAATGAACTCACAACTAAACCTTACTACCTTACTACACACAAAAGTATTCAGCCAGGTAGAGGCATCAGGTCCACAGAATCTGACAGTTTGGTCAAAAGAACAACACAAGTGTCTCAACAGCGTGACACAAGCCCTTCAGCTTTACCACTATAATATCACGGGCATGTGCAAAAATGGCAGAGCCTACAGTGCGACACTTATGCTGTCCATTCCCTCACATGTATACTCTCCCCATGTCTTCGAGATGAATACAGGTATATATTTAGTTCTGTGCACTTTACAACTGTGGCAAGAAAGGTCGTAAAACGGGGCAAAATTCACTTCACAAACATCTCACTTAGCAACAGAAATTTTGGGCTCAATTGTGGTCGTAAGTCGAGGACTACCAATACTTGATTCATCATACCAGTAAAGGCATAGACAACGGCACTGTATCACTTCAAGAAGTTTAGCATGTATGTTTTTCATGCAGGCTGTAACTTAAATATAATGAAAGATTGCAGTACTTTTCATAAGATGAGCCACTACAGGTTGGGAAGATTCTTACACGGAAAAGATTTGCTAGCATTTCTTAATAGAAATTAGAAGTGCAATCCCAAATGTCATTGATTTGTTTTTCAAATTGGTACTTAACACGCTCTACCAACGCTAGCCCAGCTAAGTTTGAATAATAATTGAAATTGGATAAGAACCATATCCAACGTCTAAGCTCATTCTATATCCCGTTTATCCGCCTACTAGAAAACAAGTAACGGAAGATGTTTTTGAATCCTTCTCAGCCACAGCTTCCATAAAATCAGTTAATATCGTGGATCTATTTTACCTCAACTGACATGGCCCAACTGGTATCATTGTAATAGAGGTATATTTACTAGAATTTTCAGAGCTTTTAAAAAAAATAAATAAGCATCCTTATTTTAGTTGACAGTAACATCTCCACACCTTTATTTAATTTTTAGGTTTGGGCTATGTAAGATTTTAACCGAAGAGGCTTTGCATTTCAAGGAGCTTTTTTCTACTGAACACACACAGTAAAGAAACAATTATTATTGTATGTTTCAACATGGCAGTGTATAAGCACCACGTCAATTGTAAATTTGGGGGCTGATGAAGGAAAGCAAGCAGAACGGAAGAGCATTTTAAGGAAGTAGGTTTGATCGTTTTATATCTCTATCAATCTTAGCAGTGCAGTAGGTTGGATTTAGCACAAAAGTAGGCTTGGAATAAAGTACTTTTTATTCTAAGAATATATTTCAGTTTCCAGGCATAGTTTCAAAACTCGCCAGAGTTTTTGCCATATGGCTAGCATAGTATTTTTCTAATCTACATTGTTTACTAGGGCTCTACACAGGCTTTTCAGAAGTACAGTTTGAAGTACAGCTGAAGGAAATACATTTATTTTTGACACATGAAGCTGTTCTTGTACTAAAGAAAGGGAGCCACGAAGGAATATAACATTTGTATTGGCATATTAGTTTGTATGCATCCAAAGAAACTTGTAAAGAAGCTACTAGGCTCCATATTTTTACAGTATGCTCCTAGCTGATATAAGCTCCCACTCAACCCACTTCTAATGAGTTCTCAATAGGCAAGCATAGGATTAGGCAATTAAAGTATTAGAAAAGCATTCAATTTGTGATTGCATGTACACATTTTCTACATAGATAATTGAATGCAATCTTTAGTTTTTGTGATACCTGTTGGGGTATGTCTGCAATTTTTTAAAAGCCTTTTTCTTACAGGAAAGAACTTCTCCCTGTCAGGTTTTAAAAGCAATTTATATTTGATTATGATAAATTGTAGAAATCATCATGAGATGTCTACAACAAGCAAGGGTGATTGAAAAATCTCCGTCACCTCTATTTAAATCAGGATTACATAACTAGGAAACAGAGCAGCATCTTCTAATCATCTTCCCAAGAGTAAGCCCCATTGAAGTCAATGGAATTTAGTTTTGAGTTAGCTTTCGTAGAATCACACTGAACAACTTTGTCTTAAATAGGTCTCAAATGCTCAGTTGTGGATTTGATGAATGCAAGCAATAAATAAAAGGCTGGAACAAGCATAAAGCACCATATTAAGAACAGAATTAGTAACTTCCCTAAGCAAGAATGCAATTACTGTCTCTGAATTCAGATGAAATGATAAGCTGAAATGATAGATAACAAAATTTCTGTATAAATATAAGAATGAATTTACACATCAATATAGTCAAAACATGGTTTGTTTGGTTTTTACTTGAAACTGGCCACTGTGGTTTATAAAACCAAATTTATAATATATCAGTGAAAATCCAGCCATTTTGTGGCTTAATAAACAATAATCAAAGAACAGCTGACTGTGATGTGAGAATGCAGTCATTCTACTGTATATTCTTAATTTGATAGCAGAGCTACAGTTTTATTGCAATGTCACGTAGTTGATAACACTTAACACAAGTTCAAATTATAATTTTGAAAAAGAGTGATAAAGCAAAATACGGTAGCTATCTTTTCAGGCAACGTATTTTTCATGTTAATGAAGGTATACTACAATGTATAAATATTAAAGTCTCTTAAGTCAAATATTCCACAATAATGTAACTTGAATTAGTGTCTTATGTTTTAGACAAACATATAGTAATGAAGCTTCTGTTTGGTAGTACAACAATTTTTTCCCAGATTTCCAAGCTATTTAAAATGATAAATGTGATTATGTGAAGAGTTCCTTCAGGTTCCCCAAGTAATAATCCACTACAGTTTAAAAACAAAAAACAAAAAAAAAACCTGGGAGATTCCTGAAACTGGATCACAGAGTCTACCTGTGTTTTCAGATACTCTGAAAAAAAGAGAAAGAAAGCACATTTGACCTCTGTTCCTGTATGGATTTTCTGCATGCAGAAGTGACAGCAATCAGCACTAAGAGAAGTGAAAAATCAGGAAGTGGCAGCTCTTTATCTGAACACAGTGACAAAGCTGCCTTTGATTCCAGTCTTCGCGGAACTATTGGATTTCCAGAATTGTGTTCAGAAGCATCTCCGTGAGAGCAGTCTTAAAAGGTGGAAAACAACTTGCAAGGATTTAAACAAAATATCTGTTCTGTTTCTCTCTCTCCCCACCTCTGAGACTAGCTACCATTTCAAGAGGAAAATTATTTTGGTGATTTGTACCTCGTGCCTCCAGATGTGTACATTTCAGCAGGACCAGCTTTTCTAACCAGCATGTGGATTCAAGTGCTGGGAGTGTATTTGTGGGAGTGAGGCATTCAGTCTGAAGAGAGGTGGTTTAGATAGCAAATCAGAAAGGTCATTCTTAATCACCTGTGTTATAAAGGTCTAAGGTTAAGCAAAAGGTAAAGGTTTCCCCTTCCCAGCCTTGTCCAACTCTAGGAGGTGGTGCTTATCACCATTTCTTAGCCAAAGGAGCCAGCATTGTCCAAAAACAGCTTCCGTGATGTCTATATGCTGAGGTGCATGGAACACTCTTACTTTCACACCGAAGTGATACCTATTTATCTACTCGCATTTGCATGTCTTCAAACTGCTAGGTTGGCAGGGGCTGGACAAGAACAGGGGCTCATCCTATCATGCAGTACTTGGGTCTTGAACTGCCAACCTTCAGGTCAACAAGCCCAGCATCTTACCCGCAACCCCTCAGGCAAAGCAAAACAAATTCCAGAAATAGGAAATAAAATTGTATTTTATGGTTTCCTAAAAGAGATAACCCAACATGCTTGCTCTTACCCAGGCTGAACAGAATCACAAAACAAACCTTTTTTTATTTGGTTAATGTGAATTCCTGGCATTCACAAAGTTCAGGCAAATAGCCTTCCAAGGTTTAATTGCACAGACAGACCTTATCAGTCCTTGGATAGTTGCCAGGCTGAGAGCTTCCAGTCGCAACGCAGTACAAGGAGATACTTGGCAAGGAGTCTCTGTGAGGCACAAACTCAGATAAGCAAATCTTCGCAATAGTAAGCGAACTAATAGTCTCCTGCAAACACTCCTCCCCTTTTGCTCCTATTTATTCCCTCTGGGAGGGGCCATTCAGCGTCCACTTGTGCCTTTTCTTCCGAATTGACCCCTGTTCCTTAATTGTTCCCTTCTCCTGACAGCTCTGCTCATGTGCACATCTGGAATATGCTCCAGCTATTCTTCTTCCCCACTTATCTCCTACTCCGAAGGCATCTAATAAATGACAGACGACCCGGGCCCCATCTCTGCCTCCGATGCAGAGCACTGCTCAGAACCTTCCCCAGACTCCAGGACTGGCCCAAGTTCCTCCTCACTGTCCGAGTCTGCTGCCAGCATAGCTGGCAGGCCACAACAATGCTATCGTGGCAGAAGTGAGACTATGATCATGAAATGGCTTTCACAGCACAAAGTTCATCCTTTTTATTCTGGTTGTACTGACACTTGTAGTTTCCCCAAATGTGGGAAAGTAAATAATTCATAGATCTGGTTCTGCCTTGCAGATTTATTTGTGTGTCTGTCTGTCTGTGTGTCTGTCACAAACTCCCTTGCTATCATCATCATCTTTTAATGACCCCATAATCCCTTGCGGAGTGGAGTCTGGGCAACTGAATGGAACTAGCAGTGTGTTTCAATGGCCAGATGCCCTTCCTGTCACCAATGCGGAGTTTTGTTCAGCAGATATATTCTCTGTGCCCAGAGAGAGAAATATCTCCTTCTACCTGGGAGCGAACTCACAGCCTCCTGATTGTGAGGCAAGAGCTCCACCTCTAGGCCACCACACCACTCCATTGCAAACTCTCTTGCTGTGATGTATTGAAATTCAGCACTGGCACCCAAGACTTTTCTGGATTAAAATTATATAGCTCTTTTCATTTGAAAACATAAAAGTATGGCCCTGATCAAGTTCCAGACCTGTTGGAGAGGCACCTTTTTAGCAATTGTGAGATAATCCCTTTTTATCTCTCTTCGGTCTCCAACTTAGTTCAGTTCAATGTGTCTTCTGAACAATGGCAATCTTTATGGGACAAATTGTTCCTGTTAGATGCAGTGTACGGTACATGAATTCTTAATTTATCATCATAATGAAACAAATTTCTAGATATGGGAGAAATTTGTCCAATTCATATTTTAATTGGCAGCAGCCTAATTTTGCAATGTTGATCCATCCTTGCATATAGTGGAATGGCGGTGGCCCAGGGTAAGGATGCTTATATAAGTAAAAGAAACATGCAGATAACCTTTAGGAAATTGTGCTTACAAAAATGTGCATTAGGTAAAACTGCAGAGAGTACAAAACAGTAGGTACATTCAAGTGATATCTAAAATCTTTAACTTTTTTAAAAATTCAGACTATGGAAGAAAACAGACTATTCAAATTTAAGATGGGGAAACTGTATAACCTAAACAGGTGTGAGTAGTTTTTTGGGAATGGACATGTGTCACTTCAAAGAACAAACAATTCATATTTCAATCTCCCATAAACGGAGAACTTTTGAGCTTCCAAAGAGTCAGAATCTCACTTCTTAACACTTGTCAGCAGAGAAGCACTGTGTTGTAGTTGTAGTTCAAAACATCTGGAGGGCTACAGTTTTCTCCATTGTGCAGTTTCTGCACCAACATCAACACAACCAAAACATATCTCTGCTATTAACTTTTTACATATGCAAGATTGCTATAGTCGCCCATCTCGCCAAAAGCGATGCTGGATGGTGCACAACATGATTAAAGAAGTAACAAAATAACACAGCTCACAATCAAAACAACAAAGAAGGCAAACAATCCTCAAGCCTGGGGGATATATTGAGAAACTTGGAAAATTTTGAATCTATTTTGATGTACGTATATTTTCATGGGCAGAAAGGATTTTCTCCGTAGTAACATTGATTCTTTCATACTATTTTCTGAGTATTTGTGCAAGTCGGGCTTTATGCATGTAGACGTGACTGATTGGTTAGTCCCCACACTGGAAAAGGTAGTGAGATCAATGAACATTACTATTGGGATATTAGATTTGTTGAGATTCCAAACAAATTACTTAAAACCTAAGGGAGAACACCCTGACTGATCTGGTTGGAGATTGTCACTAAGAGTAAATTTTAAAAGGAAGTGATGAATAAGACCTTTCAAGAAAAGTCCAGCCTGATCTATTTGCTATAAATTAAAATCAACGCTGCCGCTTTGCAACAGAAGTAAAGTTAAATGGCTACGTTAGCAGACCTCGTTCGGCAAAAGGGGTTTGTGTGCATTTTCATCCAAGAGTCCCCATCGAGAGAGATGCTTCTGTCTAAGTTAAGAAAGAATAAAGGTTCATGATCCCTGCAATACCATTTTCTATAAAGAAAATTCCCCGTCTTCTGCTACTTTTTAAGAGAAGGCCAACCTGAAGCCAGAGATTGTTCCAGCTTCAATCGCAATGTTTCTCTCTCATCTAATACACACAGCAGGACTCCTTGAAGGGTACAGATTAAACTGTTAGGGTTATTTGAAAAAGTGTCTGAAGGTTTTCTACTAGCCATAAAGAATTGCATTATAAAGATTTGTAAGTTGTAAGGGCAAGAAATGGTCCCTTCTCCTTTTGGTACTGGACCCCATAAAAGGAAGTTTCTTTTAATCACCGAAAGGTTCTTCCTATTGTCAGCCTGCAAGAACTTTTCCATATAAAGTTAAACAACGACTTCTGGTTCAACATGTAGACTGGGGGAATACAAACTTGGTTCTTTCCAGAGAGTGTTCCGTATCAAAAGAGACAAACATTTTAAGGGCAAGACAATAATGTCATCAACGTTGACTAAGACAGCACGGAGAGAACTGGGAAGGCCTTTCTTTGTAGACATAAATTAAGAAACTCCCACAGATAGCAGGTGCTGCAGAAATTCAACATGTTTCATTTTTGCAACTCACTCCTATTTAGTTCCCCCCCCTTTTTTTATGTCTGCTGTCTTCCTTTCCTTTGGTATGTATTTCTTTTAAATTGAATAGGGTTGTGGAAAAACACCTCCCAGAGGAGAATCTGGAAAATACAAATTCTTCCTTCCCACGTTTGTCTCTAGAAAGGTTTTAAGAGGTTGGGAAGCATCAACCTTATCATTCCACTCCTCACCCCTTGGTGAGGATTCCAACTCTTGGTGAGTGATAATCAACTAAGATGATGAAAGGCCTGGAGGCAAAAACATCTGAAGAACGGTTGCAGGAATTGGGTTTGGCTAGTCTAGAGAAAAAAAGGATGGGGACGGGGAGGACACATGAAAGCAGTATTCCAGTAATGAGAGGTTGCCACAAAGAGGAGGGGGTCAACTTATTTTCCAAAGCGCTAGAGGGCAGGGCAAGAAACAATGGATAAAAAGTGATCAAGGAGAGAAGCAACCTGGAATTAAGGAGAAACTTTCTGACAGTTAGAACAATTAACCAATGGAACAGCTTGCCTTGAGAAGTTTTGATGCTTCATCACTGGAGGTTTTTAAGAAGAGACTGTAAAGTCACTTGTCTGAAATGGTATAGGGTCTCCTGCTCGAGCAGGGGGTTGGATTAGAAGACCTCCAAGGACCCTTCCAGCTCTATTCTGATTGATGGTATTTGGGCTAAAACCTGATGCAAATAATTCCCTGTAAAATAGATCCACAGCTGTTACGGAAGGGACAGAAACCTCTGGACTTTCTCCATCTCCTGCTAGCCAAACAATTGATCAATAGTAGCGTATGCAGCCAGAAGGGTGTACAGTGATAGACTTAGAAGTTACAGTATGCTGAAGCTGGCATATATGCCTTTGAAGGAAGAAGCCACATGTGCAGGAATTGATGTTGGACAGCCAGGAGGAGTGATTGAACACGACGGGAAAAGGACCACAGGCAGAACTAGCTAAGAACATCCTGAAGGATGTATCTTGCCACAAAAGATGCCTGAGACAGAGATGTAGCCTGCTGTTAAGTGATTCACTGGGTCTGGAATTTCCAAGAGAGAGAAATAGAACGACGACCCAGATTCTGTGCAAAGAAAGATTATATTAAAAGCAAAAGCGGACTGGAAAGACTGAAGAAAACATTTCAAGAAGCAGTGTCAGATATTGGCAGAAGCTATCGTAACTGGACTCAGTCCTTAAAGCTAAGAAAAATACTAAAAACCTCAGTAAATAGGCTGTCAAGAAACTACCTGGGCTGTAGGAGTTAGACTTATATTAGCAACACTAAAGTGCTATCTGTTGAGTAACAACTCTTTGAGAATGAAACCCTGTTTCGGCTTGTTGTCCTGCTTATTTTTAACCCATCCAAAACAGACCCAAGACAGTCGTGGGATGATTTCATACCAGGGAGGATGGAGTTAATAAGAGAAATTGCACACAGCAAGAGTGAATAAGTTAGTTAGCATCTTTAGTGGGAATGAATGTAATTAAACATGTTTCATGTATCTCCTCATTCATCTGCTCCACCTTGACCTTGAAGTTAGTAACAGTTCTTAAAAGCAAGATCAGGTATATGACAACCATTAAAGGCAAAGTAGTCTATAGCATGAACACTATTAGCCAAGTTGTGGTTTGTGTCCATTGGTTATATCCAAATAGTCACAATTTTCAGGTATTAAAACAAATTTGATATGTAGATTCTAGTTCACACTATAGCTTGTGTGAATGAGATTGAACCCCATTCATGGTTTATGCCTTTGTTTCTTCATTCCATTCAACCACCCATCCCACTAAATCTGAAGACAGCCAAGAGTGAAGGGAATTTCAGCAGAATGTCAAACTAACTTTTCCCACTCTGCTCTGCCTGGACATCTTGCCTCCCTGCTGTATTAAAAAAGGGAAATTAAAGACACCACAAGATGATGTAACTGTCTTGATGTGTGGAATAACAGTCAAAGCGTCATTCATTCAAATACTTCTAATTTTGCAACAGCTGAAAAAGGGATACATGTTGTGTAACATACAGAGACTTTTTGGTTCACCGTGCTCTTTTCTTATAAAGTCTTTGGGAAGATTTTTCATGAATCAGGTATTTTTTGTCCCAAAGTCCATTATTACTTCATCTGCAAAACCACAGCCAGAGCAACAGCTGTTAATTTTTACATGCCTGTTGTAACAGCTTTCCACTTATCTTTTAATATTGAACTGCCAGCTTACAACTGCAAAGCAAATATATTATTGTTAGTTGACCCTTTTGTGATAGCAGTGTGGTATTCCTTTTATCCACCTCAAAAAGTGAGTCCCTTCTACTTTGGGATTAGTTAAAATATTCTGCACATTTCTCCTGCTTAGGCCTGTCTAGTATATGTTCCAATTCTCCATTAGGCACCATCTCTGATCTATATATTCTTTCATATTGACAATATCTGGGGAAGCAGCTATTTTTCAAGAAAAATTAGGAGTCCCTGATTTCTGCCTCAAAACTTTCTATTTTTGAGGGTTTTTAAAGTTGAGCATTTAAAGTTCCACAGATAATGTGCCAAATAATGGATAATATTCACTTGAAGGTAGATAGATATATCTATTTATCACAGTCTCCTCTGACGCCCACCAGATGTGTTGGCTGAGTATTCTGGGAACTGAAATCCAAACCACCTGGAAAGTACCATCTGGGGAGGGGCTGATTGATCCCATTTGTGTTCAGTTCTTCAAAGAATCCAGAACAGGGTTGCTATAAGGGTTACTAACTGTATCTTCACAATCAACATGTGAAAAAAGTAAGTTGGACTGAGAGAAATACATTGATTGGCCCAAGATCACTTCGAAAGGTTAATGGGCTGAACAGGAATTGGAACTGAGAACTCCAAATTATTTCTGGTTTCATTTTTACATCTTTTTATTACACTCCAGATCCACCGGGTACATATTTCATTGTGTTACCACCCAGACTCTTTATGATACAGCAGGCTTCTTGTAAGCAATACAATTCCCCCCCGCCCCCATAA
>JANHFL010009660.1:39411-51236 GCA_032468155.1 Oxyrhabdium leporinum | reverse complement strand
TCTCTTCTCTTCTCTTCTCTTCTCTTCTCTTCTCTTCTCTTCTCTTCTCTTCTCTTCTCTTCTCTTCTCTTCTTTTTCTTTTGCCAAAGATCTGAACATTCTATTCTAGCCTTGTAGCTCAGCATGCCAAGAAAGTACCAGATATATTAAGGCTGCCCTAACAAGTGTAAGCCATGAATTTCTCTGCACTTCACAACTTTCCTTCTTCTATTTCTCCACCCGTGTGTGGGCCCCGTTGATTTAGGACTGCATCAGGCTTGCAATTGCCTTCAAGCTCACTGTCTCAGACTGTTGACTAGGATCTAACCTGATGACACAAACATATTTCTCTTGGATGTGCTTAATCTATTTAGCAATCTATTCCCCAATTTTCCAGAGAATGAAAAACATGTATATCCCGGAATCTATGAGTCCCAAGGGACACAGCGACAAAAGGAATGCAGTCTCAGCCTTGACTCATGTAACAAGTCAATGTTTTTCTTTGGAGCTCACTTTATTTTTCCTATTTTTTTGGAACTTCCCTTTGCTGGGAAATGGAATAAAATCTATTCTGCAGGTTGGCATATTCATGTGTGTACATGCTGCTTCTAGGCAACTGTTTCTCTGAGTGAAAGCCACAGAAGACTTTGTAAAAAAAATAATAAAAAGCATTTCCCCTCCTACCCTTACCCCTGCATCATTTTTTGAAAAATGCATTTTGAACTGTTTGGAAGATGTAAGAAGTGCATTAGCTTTTCAAGGAATCTGGCCCTCCAAGGCTGTCGGAGTATCTGATTTGGCAATTCACTTAACATATCCTAAAGCAGTAGGAGGGTAGGAACATAGGCTCATGTAGGGAACTGGATATGTTATGACCACATCCACCGGACTCTCCTGGAGCCACAGAAAGGAAAGGGGTCAGAAGGAATCACTGCTCCTCCTTCTTTCCAACACAGAAAAGGGTGGAGTGGGTGAAGAAGACATGGACTTGATTGGACCATTGGATGATACCAGCACCAAATCACACCCCCGAACATATATGCAGCTTGGAGAACTCATTGCTCTTCAGGTATTTCTGAATTTGGCCAGGCTGAGGGGTCCTCCTCTGAGTCATTCTCCAAAGCACCACTCGCAACCCTGCAAAGAGTAACCTAGTTGAATTATACCCCAAAATAAATGTTATAAGCCTATTGTGTTCCTCACTGATTGTCTTATGTCACTCCTATTGCAGATGGTCCTGAACTTATAACCGTTCAAGTGTGCAAAGTTACAACGATGCTGAAAAAAGTAACTGATGACTGATCCTCACACTTATACCGGTCCTCATACCTATGAGCATTGCAGCATCTCCATGTCACATCATCAAAATTCAGGCTCTTTGCAATGCTTGAAGCATCTCGAAGTCCTGCAGTTGCCATGTGTGACCTTCCCAGATGGCTCCTGACAAGCAACGTCAATGGAAGATGATAGATTCACTTAATGACTGCATGATTCACTTAACAACAGTACTTTGCTTAACAATCGTGGCCAAAAGAGTTGTAAAATTGGCTGTGACTCACTTAACAACGGCCTTGCTTAGCAATGGAAATGTAAATCAAGGTTTACCTATGGAGATCAGATAAAAGAAATGTCGACGATCAAAAGAAAGGGAATAAAAAGCAAAGGGGGGTTTGAAATAATGGAGAATAAAAAGCAAATAAAAAGCAAAAGGGAATAAAAAGCAAAGGGGGGTTTGAAATAATGGAGATGCCATCACAAAATTGCTTTATTGCATTTGCCGCTGTCAAAATTGGCTCAGACCGAGTCGCACAAAAGAGGTAACTCAAGTCTCAGACAAACTATGGAAAGAAAATGCAGCTTTGATTGCTTAATGTGGCTTGGGAACTGGATAGAGGAGTGGTGTATTTTAAGGTATCTATAGGGAAATTTTAGGATGGCTTTTAGTAATTACCGGTACATACAATAGGAATCCAGGTCAGCATCTTCCAGATCATTTGCTAACTGGAATACCGTACAGCTTATATTTATTCTCCAAGGGAATTAAAGTAATGGCAAAAACAAAAAGGAAAGAGTTTGTAAAGGACAAGTATTTTGTTGCATAGTCTTTTAGAACAAAGCGGGCAACTATGGCCTCTTTACGACCTGTAGACTTCAACTCCCAGAATTCTCCCATACTGGCTCAGCAATTCTGGGAGTTGAAGTCCTCGGGTTGTCAAGGGGCCATAGTTGTTTACCCCTACTTTAAAACCTAGGTTAGGTGTACTCCTATCCTCGTGATATTCCAGAAAATGACAACATTAGCCCTCTTTCAAAGAGCATTCAGTCTCTATTGATGGCAACTGTTGATTTGTTTACAGTTTTTAATAGTTTTGCTTTTATTTATGATTTTTAGAAACAGATTTTATGATTTTACTGTTGTCTTTATCTTCTACACTGTAAGTTGCCTGAGAGTTAAATTAAATATGGAATTGTTAGTTGTCATGTTAGTGGTACCACTACCAAAGCTCACTACTGAAGCTGCACCTCAGTTTGTCATGCAAAACATTGATGAAGGATCACCTTGTGGTGGCTTTTGCAAGTTAAAAATGAACCTTTAAAAAAAATCTGCCTATTTTGACTATACGATAAGTGTATAAAACTCTTTCAATTAAAAAAAAAAAAAGTGTTCAGGATGCTACCGCCACCTCCAAAAAATCAAATAAAGATGATAAAAATGTGCGACACGTATATTTTTAAAAATAGTGGTACAACAGAATACAGTTATGTGATTTGTAAATGTTTAATGACTTGGAGATCAACTCAGAAATATTTTTTTGTAGATGTGGAGAATGAGGAATAATCAATGGATGGGTGTAAATTGTCAAGGATCAAAGCCTAAAGCCATACCCCAAAATATTATTGCACTTTTCCATGAGAAAAACTCCAACTGAACAGATAATTGGGAATAGGATTTATCAGAAAAATTTCAATTCTGGACCTCAATTTTTCTTTATCCTAGTGACTACTCTGCCATTTTTGTCCGTGTTTCCTGCTACCCAAAGAGTGGATATGTTCTGTTTTCTCCTTCAGTAATACAGGTAGTCCTCGACATACGACCGCAATTGAGCCCAGAATTTATGTTGCCAAGTGAGAAATTTGTTAACTGAGGTTCGGCCCATTTTACAACGTTTCTTGCCACATTTGTTAAATGAATCGCTGCAATTGATAAGTTACTAACTTATCAATTGCAGTGATTCATGTAACAAGTGAGGCAAGAAAGAGAGTAAAATGGGGCCAAAATTCAAATAACAAGTGTCTGACTGAACAACAGAAATTGTGGGCTCAATTGCGGTCGTAAGTCCAGAACCACCTGTACCGCTCCCTAAGTCAAGAAGCACTTGATCTTCCCCAGAGAAAGATTCCGGTCGCTTTCCTTGCTCCTTCCCTGCTCACCTCTGTTCCCTTTGGTGAGGGATCTATCTCTCGTTGTTATCGCAAAGAGAACTCCTGGAAAAAAAATAAATGAATCCCTCCCTGGTTACTTGATACACTATTATTCACCCTCATTGTTTCAGCCAGGGACTCTGCTGCTGTCAGAGGTAATGGAGACCGTACGGCTGCGAAAATTGGCTGTAATTTATTTATCAATTGTTTGCCTGCCTCCCACAAAATAGGCCATTTCTTTTATGGCCGGGCCTCAGGTATTTGAGAGGCCCCCAAGTTCAAGGGCTTTCCGGTATTCCAAGTTCTACTTATGTCTTTTCCTGTATATGACACGCAACACCACCCCTGTGGTCTGGAAGGCTCTTTTCTTCTTTGCTTTCTTTAGTCACAAATCATCCTGAGGCATCCCTTAAGTGCATTTGTATTGTTAAGTGCATCGGCCTGATTTGGTGTTAATTCAATTTGAGTGCCCTTAATATCTTGGGGGGGGGAGAGGGCGAGAGGCAAGGGTTGTTCTCCTTACCTTGTAAAGAAAAAGAAGAAGAAAAAAGAAAAAGAAGAAGAAAAGAAGAAGAAGAAGAAGAAGAAAAAGAAGAAGTTCCAGGTTTGCCCAAGCGCTGAGCACCTTTCCCACAGCAATTTGCCCGAGCAGCTGATAAAATTTTCATAAGGGAATCTTTTTCGTCTGACCCTATTGTCTTCTCCCACCATGAAGGCCCAGGGAACTGAGAACCATCTCCCGGTGACAGTTTATCACGTTTTTCTATTACTGCCGCGTGCACCGAATCGGATTCATCGACTCTGAAATTGTCTTCTGCTTTCTTTCACCACCGGCACCTCTCTCGTCAGGGCAGGACCTTGGAGCTTTATGCGTGGCCCATTTCTTCCCTCCTCTGTTTCTGGTCAATAAATCTGAGCTGCCCCCCCTTTATAAACCAGTCACCTCTGGCCGTGTGCATGATGGGAGATGTGAAGGACATCTGGGGCTGGGGAGAAGGGAAGAAGAGGGAGGTCGGGGAGGAACGTTACAGAACCAGAGCTAGGCTCTTATTGATGGGAAGAAAAGTACGAAGGTAATGTGGAAAAAAAGAAAAGAAAAGGGTAATCAATCTTGCCTCTCTGTTGCTAAAGGAAGTGGATTAGGGAAATATTGACTTCCCTCTGACAGTGAGCAGAGGGGCAAAATCACAATGGGAAAAATCAGTGTAATAGATGATGGCTTGCATCATCGTCAAGGCTATTGAATACTTCTCTGGGAAATCCACCCGTGGGTGGATTTTCCTCCCATCATTTCTCAAAGAGGGCACAATCCAGGACAGACTTGAATAAAAGACAGTCCTTTTAAAACTTTAAAGCCTCCAACGTTTCATAGGTTATGTGAGCGCATAGATTTCTAAAACCAGAATTCTCACAACAGTTATGTTTGCCTTGGAACTCTTTTTATCACTGGAATTATATTGCAGAAACTAGTGGATTTGTTTTTTGGTCTCTAGTATGATCTCTTATTTAAAGCTAGGTGGGCCCATTTGTTAATGATTATCTGGATATTTTTGATCTTTGTTTGGGACTGAGGTGTGTTCATTGCTTTTCCCACAGGTGCTTTTCCAAGAGGCAACTGGACTTTCTGGTTTTTCTTTGAAGACATTTCGCTTCTCATCCAAGAAGCTTCTTCAGCTCTGACTCAGGGTCTGACCACCATCCAGTCTGAGCTGAAGAACCTTCTTGGATGAGAAGCGAAATGTCTTCAAAGAAAAAACAGAAAGTTCAGCTGCCTCTTGAAAAAAAACACTTTTGGTATATAGATGATGTGCTTTGCCAAATGGGCAGTTTTCCAAAGTTACAGGTAGCCCTCGACTTACAACAGCTCATTTAGTGACCATTCAAAGTTGCAATGGCCCTGAAAAAGTGACTTATGACCATTTTTCACAGTTACGCCTTTGCAGCATCCCCATGATCATGTGATCAAAATTCATCAGGGTCTCCTGAGTAATGCACTACAAATGGGTGTGGAGCCTTCTTGGACCTGTTGAAAGAACCGTGTTGTAGACTGGAGATAGATGGTGTCTTTGGTAAGAAGAGGGGACAGTTGTCCTTGGGAGCTTAGCAGTGAGAGAACCACTATTGTGCATCACCTCTGAGATATGGGCCAGCCATCTGACTTGTATCACTTTAGCACAATGGCTCCTTCTGATGCCCTGGTCTGTCATTGGCGGCCATCAGAGGCATTGCCATGAAGATGAGGTGTGGTTCTCGATTTTTGCAACGGTATATTATAGGTAGTCCTTGATTGCCAACCACTATTGAGCCCAAAATTTATGTTGCTAAGCAAGACATTGTTAAATGAATTTTGCCCCATTGTACATTTCTTGCCACAGTTGTTAAATGAATCACTGCCGTCATTAAGTTGACAACATGGTTGTTAAGTGAATGTGGCTTAACCATTGGCTTTTCTTGCCACCAACCGACACTGCGACCGTCATAAATATGAGTCAGCTGCCAAGCTTCTGAATTTTGATCACGTGACCGTGGGAATGCCACAGTTGTACTTGTGAAAAATGGTCATAAGTCACATTTTTCAGTGTCGTTGTAACTTTACGTGGTCTTTTGTAACTGTTGTAAGTCAAGGACTAGCTGTTGCAAATGAAGGACTACTTCTATTCTTCTGATTTTAGCTGGATTTTGTAGCATATTGCAAATGTAGGATTTATATGTATATATCCCTCTCCTCTCCCTGTGAATTTCAAAACTCTTCCACTTTTAAAATAAACTGAGTCCGATGCCACAAAATTAGTTTTCTTAAAACATACCTGTGGGAGACCAATGGGAAAACTCCGACAACATTACAGACTGAACCATCTGAACAATTAAACCCTTGTATACCCTAGCATTTTCTTTCCCCGATTTGAGAAAAAAAGATGGCTCTTTTTTCCAACAACAGTCTGTTTAGTACTGTAGAAACAGCTATTTGAAAATAACAAGTCAGTGTTTGCTTGCTTGAGGTATAGGAAGATGGGAGGAAATCTTACTAGAAAGGCAAATAAATGAAGAATCGATTCTATGATGTCATAAAGACACCACTTTTTCATTTCATAGGAGTTCTATATATGCAAGTGTGTGGTATGGAGAGATTTGTGCCACCGACCGTGAAAAAGCACAGCGTTTAAATTCTTTAGAACAGCTCGCAAACTTAGTTCATTTTAGACTCAACTGAGTGGGAGCTGACTAGAGTACGGCACTGTAGCCTGTATTGAATATTGTACTATTTATAGTCTTGTTCCTACCAAGATGTCCCTAAATGAACCAGAATTTCAAACATCACACAAAATCAATCCAGTATCAGTGTTTTCCTCAATGATGTTCAAACAACTTCTTGTTTGAAGAGGTGGTGCCTTTATAATCCAATTCAGGTTCTGGAGTGGGCTTTTAAGAGACAAATGAGTGACATAAAGACAGTAATTAAAACATTTCAATGTTTATTAGATTGATGCAAATATCACCAAGGTATAATGGGAGTGACAACTGTCCCAAAATTATATTGATGCAAATATCACCAAGGCATAATGGGAGTGACAACTGTCCCAATATGCTAGACAGCAAAAGAAACTCCTGAGATATATTTTTTTTCTTCAAGAGTATACTTACTGAAAAGCCATGCAGGCACAGAAGTGGAAAAGCCAGTTCTAACATTTTGCGTGAAAAGCATAAGATAAAGTCCCCTTTTTCCTCTCTGGCCGTCCCATTGTCCTTTGTCCACCAATCGGTCGCACCTCTCTGGAAGTGGACTTTGAAGAAGCAAGATAGGAAGAGCACTGATGTTTTTAAAGTTTGGTGTTGGAGAAGACTCCTGAAAAATTGGGAAAGTTGAAAACCTGGTGAAAGGTCGAGAGAAGAAACAAATGGATCATCAAACATATCAACCAAGAGTTCTCACTTAGGATGACCAACCTCAAATTATTCCATTTCAGACACATTATGTGAAGACTTAGCTCTCTGGAAAAGGCTCTAATGCTAGGACAGATGAAAGGAAAATGAAGGAGAGGATGGCCAAATACAAGATGGATGGACTCAGTTACAATGGGAGTGCCATTGGAAGAACTGAAGGACCAGGTTTGGGACAGATCATCATGGAGAAAATCTATCTCTGTGATTGCTATTAGTCAATAACTTCTTGATGGCAGATGATTAATCAATCAAACTCTGGAACAATGACAAATAGCGGTGATATGGACATTAATATGTTTAGAATTTTGTATAGATTTCCAGCTATTTCTCAATGAACTTAGTTCTATGTTGTTGTTCAGCCACTAAGATATGTCTGATTCTTCATGATCCTGTAGACCAGGGGTGTCAAACTCGCATTGTCACAGCATCATAATGTGATGTATCACTTTTTCCCCTTCACTAAATTGGGCGTGGGTGTGGCCAGCGCGTGACGCATCTGGTCCATAGGCCCCGAGTTTGCAGCCCTGCTGTAGATCATATTATACCAGGCCCTCTGTCCTCCACTGTCTCCTGGAGTTTTCCCAAATTCATGTTCATTGTGTAGATGACACTACCTAACCATTTCATCCATTGCTGTCCCCTTCTCCTTTTGCCTTCAATCTTTCACAACAATCAGGCTCTTTCGCAATGAGTCCTCTCTTCTCATGCGGTGGTTAAAGTATTTGAGCTTCAGCTTCAAGATCTGTCCTTCCAAAGAACAGTCAGGGTTGATTTCCTTTAGGATTGACTGATTTGATCTGCTTACAGTCCAAGTGATTTTCAAGAGTCTTCTCCAACATCACAATTCGAAAGCGGTCCAATGATTTAATTAATTGTTGCAACAATGTATTTTAAATGTTATGATAATTGTAAACTGGAATCATATCTTCTTATGATCATAACTTTGTTGCTTGTATATTACAATTTATATTGTATGTTTTATTTAGTATCCTAGTTTGATTTTGGTTGATTGCTTATTTAGTATCCTATGACTATCACTAAATCTTATGATTTATGATGAATGTATTTTTAGGATTACTACGATCTTGATTTATCACTTGTTGCTTGTATGTACACTGAGAGCTTATGCACCAGAGACAAATCCCTTGTGTATCCAATCACACTTGGATAATAAAGAATTCTATTCTGTTCTGTTCTGTTCTGTTCTGTTCCATTCCGTTCCATTCCGTTCCATTCCGGTCCATTCCGGTCCACTCCACTCCACTCCACTCCACTCCACTCTACTCCACTCCACTCCACTCTACTCCACTCCACTCCACTCCATTCCACTCTATTGTTCTTATCCATTGTACCTGTTTCTATCTTCTTTTTTAATGTAGCTATTTATTCTGTTTCTTTAAATGTTTTAATAAATAAAGTACAATAACACAAAAACATAATTAGTTGCCTTTATAATCCCATTGAGTTCTAGAGTTATTCTGGAATTAGCAATCTATGCAGGTTAAAGCATTTGAGAGGAAGACGGCCCTATAAGAAGTAATCAGAAAACAGAGGTTGGTTAAGCATCAGTTAAGAATGGCAGTTAAGAAGCAAGCCTCTAATTAAGCAAGATTTATCCTGAACCATGTTTTGGAGAACTTGCAGGTTTTAAGCTGACACTTGCATTTTTTAGGCTGATGCGTGAAATTAAGTCAGACGGTCAAATTGCAGAGGAGGGAAAAGCTGGCCAGGGAATCAAGAGGTCTTGCGCTGTCAGGCTGTGCTTGACAGAGAACAGTCTATACACTTTCAGAATAAACAACCATTAGATGCCAGGAGGGTAGCAACGTAAGCCATTCAGAATGAGCACATGTACAGCAGAATAACAGAAACCAGAGTTGGAAGGGACCTTGGAGGTCTTCTAGTCCAACCCCCTCCTCAGGCAGGAAAACCTATACCACTTCAGACAAATGGTTGTCCAAACTCTTCTTAAAAACTTCCAGTGTTGGAGCATTCACAAGTTCTGGAGGCAAGTCGCTCCACCGATTAATTGTTCTAACTCTTCTCCTTAGTTCTAGGTTGGTTCTCTCCTTGATTATTTTCCATCTAATCCAGATTGAGTCATCCTTGGCACAATATTTGTATCTATTTGACCTACAAGAACAAATGGCTATAAAGGGGAAAAGGCAATGACCAGGTGATCTAGTCACTTAAATGCCAGAAAAGCCCAAATGCTCAGATGCCTTAAGGATGTTTTGTGTTCAGCCTACATCTTTAAACAAAGAGTAAGTTTCTACTAATGGTTATGAGCTAGGATCTCAGTGACCATTGAAAAATAAAAGTCTCACCTCTGGTTGGTTGAACTTGACCATGTTTGGTGTCCTTTCTTTTTCTGTCTGCCCTATCTAACACTGCTTCTAGAGATGGTTGAGATAGACATTCACTCCTGTTGTGGTCATAGGTACTGAAGGAAGATTGGACATTTGGATGACTTGGTAGTCATACGATGGATCTAGATTTGGCCTCTGTTTATGTGTTTTCACCCCTTTCTTCTCTTTTCATCTTCTTTCTTCAACCAATCTGACTCTCCCTTTAATCTTGCTTTGGTTCTTTGATTGTTTATCCCCAACTCCTCTGTTCTCTTGCTTTCACCTCCTGTGTCCCAAAGGCGCTTTTTCAAAAGGCAGCTGGACTTTGTTTTTCCTTTGCTTTGCTTCTCATCTCATCTTCAAACACTGGAGAAGCTTCTTGTATGAGAAATGAAACATCTTCAAGGAAAAACAAAATCCAGTTGCCTTTTGAAAAAGAACATTTGGGACAGCTATGACCTGGATAATTGAGAATTTCCATAGACATTTCACCTCCTATGTTTTACGCTTTATTGGCCCTTTTCAGATATGTTAGAAGGCTGAAATTCTCAGAACTGTCCTTAGCATGTCCTGTTTTCCCATTTTCCTGCCTTTTTCCACTTTTCTTTTTTTACGTATGTGTTTTTTGTATTCATGAATATTTTGAATACAGTGTATTGTCAGGGTATATCATTTGCAGAGAGGCAAAGAAAAAACAAACAAAAATATTGATACGTATACTAATAACAGTAGTAGCATCACAGAATAGTTTTAACTAGTTTTCTCTTTATATTAGCTTATGTACAATCCTGTTACTTATATTGGCATATTCATAATTATAAACCATCTTTATATTTAATTCATACATAATGTTAATCTTTCTTTATCTAATTTCTACCTCTTATCTCTAACCATTCATAAAATCTATTCCATGTTAAATAATATTCTGTGTCTCCTTTATCCTTTATTTTTAACGTCAATCTATCCATCTCTGCACAATCTACTATTTTCCGAATTACGTCCTCATCTGCTGGGGTGTTCATATTTTTCCAATATTATGCAAATACCATCCTTGCTGCTGTCAATATACGCAAAACTAAATATATAGTCCCTTTATCATAGCCTTCTGGCATTATATCCAACAAAAATATTTCTGGTTTCATATCTATATGTTGCTTAATGATCTTTTCCAACCATGTGTGTACTTTCGACCAGTATTTTTTTTTTTGCTTTCACACAAGTCCACCACATATGATAATAAGTGTCTGGTATCGGATTACATTTCCAACATTTGGCAGACATATTGCTAAACATTTTTGCCAATCTTGCCGGTGGCAAATGCAGATCACCGCAATATTTGGATTGCCATGAGAAACCCTCAATTCAGAGATACAAACTCTTTTATCAGTATAATTAAAAAAACAACAACAAATACCTAGAATGTACAATATTTAAAAAAGGAGATGTTAGACAAGGAGTGACAGAATAAGGCAATGGTTGGCGCATGATTGATTTGATTGGGAATAAATGACAAAATGCTGGAATGTAACCAGGGATTAAGGTCTAGAGGGATACCTGTGGGCATTTGGCTGCACTGTAGCAATCCCCAGCAGTGGCAAAAGGAACAGGTCTCCCATCAAGTGTCTGTGCAAACTGTAAATCGGTAGCTGTGAAAAAAATATTTGGCAAGAGCCACAGGGACAAAGGGGGAAGTGGAATGGTTGGAAAAGAAAAAAAAATGCAAATGTTTAATTTGGCTCTTACATAAAATAAAACACTTAACTTTATACATTTATTTTCTGACTCATCAGCATCCTCCCTGATTTTTCACAAAGATCATTAAATGGGAAACTTGGCACAATGTTTAAACTTGTGTAGTGAGATACTGAAAATGAGGAATAATTCTGTGTTAAACCATTCAACATTGCAAGCATTATAAACATGCAGGAGCACCAATCTTTTAACAATGCACTACAGGTTTCCCTCTTTTCTCTTTGTTTCTTTATGTTTTCTGATATGTCTAAAATTTTGGGAAGTCAAAGGCCTGTGTAGACTTCTATTCTCTCCCAGTGACATTAAAACAAACAAACAAACAAAAAAACAACCACCATCAGCTAACTGCTGCAATGTGAAAGCCAAATTACCTTTTAGTTC
>JANHFL010009660.1:28075-39311 GCA_032468155.1 Oxyrhabdium leporinum | reverse complement strand
GGGGAATGGAAGGATTTATACTTCTTTGAAGACAAAATGTCTTCAAAGAAAAAACAGGAAGTTCAGTTGCCTCTTGAAAAAGCACCTTTGGGACAACCATGACCTGGATGACGGAGAATGTCCGTAGACGGTCATTATTTTTGTTGATGATCTGTGTGAGACTCGGATAGGAAAGTGCAGTGCTTCTGGACTTGGTGGTGTTCTTCCTTCTGTGAGGGGATATTTTCATTGGTTATGGGAGACACAAAGTCCTCTGTTGTGGAATGTCACAGGGTTCGACCCTCTCCCCTTTAAATCTACATGATGTTGCTGGGACAGGTCATTCACCAGCGTGGGGGTCAGGTATCAATATGCTGATGTCACCCTCTGAATTAGAAAGGAGATGCAGTTGAGGTTCTATCCCTTTGCACAGGTAAATGTGCACAGTTGCAGCCATTCCTTGATCAGGAGCTGTTGTTGATACTCGCTCATGCCTTTGTTATCTCTCTTTTAGGGAATCAGTTTGTTCTACCTGATATGGAAGCTGGAACTATGGAAGTCATATCATAGTCGCAAACACCTGATGACCATGAGATGTCGGCAAAGAGATACATCAAACACTAATTCTTCTTTGTCACTTTGTAGTTATTTTGACTGTGCAGCTCAGATATGACAGCCTAAATGGAGAGACAGGCAATTCTGACAAATAACTGCTGCTTACCTCCTTGTGCAACTTAACTCAGAGCACACCACTCTTCACTTAGTCTACACAAATGCTTGCCAGGGCTGTCCTTGTCACCTTTCCTGGAGGAAACCTTTTTGCTCCAGACTATTTTACCCTGTTAAATGGTACCATCTCATGTCTGCCTTTGATGTGAAATGTCCTTATGGTTTTAATATATCAGTTGGTTTACTTTCAAAGAATGTCTACACAAGTTCACCAAGTCACCAACTAGCCAAGCATGTTTTAGTATAATGTGTTATGTGAATCCTGACAATTTATGGTGTAAGATAGAGGATCTCCAAACTTGACAACTGTAAGACTTGTGGACTTCAATTTTTCAGCCAGACATGAGGAATTCTGGGCGTTGAAGTCCACAAGTCTTAAGGTTGCCAAGTTTGGAAAGTCCTGGTTTAGGATATGGGGCAAAGCAGGCAACTGTGATTGAGTAAATCATGGTTAAATTCAACATAGATAAAATTTTTGTAGGGAAAAAAAAAAGTCAATGGCAATGTAAGATGATGAGGACTAACCTGTCACGCCAAGAAACCAGATCCACTTGTGAGTGGTCCAAGTCAGTAACTTTATTGTGTTCTGCCTTTACAAGAATTTCCCCCGACTGCTTGTCTTCTCTCGGGAATAACCAAATAAGGTTCCATGGACTTGGGGTGGGGGGTGGTCAGACTTATGCCTCTTGCGGCTGCTCAAGGACTCCAGGCTAGTTCTCCACTTGACCTCTCCTCTCTGCCTGGCTGGGACATTCCCAATACAACCACCAGAAGAATTTTAGCTCTTCAGACTTGCAGGAAATAAAACTGGCTAGGATTTTGCACTGCTCTTCACATTTTCTGCATCGGGATGCACCATCAGGACAATTTCTCTGAAAGATCAGTTAGCCCCAACCCAGGCTAATTATTTCGCTGAATGATCAGAAATGCCACCTCAGAGCTTTTTCATCAGTATCATCTCTTTGTGTTCCTCTGAGTTGGCAATCTGGTGCACTTCATGAATTCTGGACTTCCACAAACCCTTGCTACTGAATGGGACAGATGGGGCATCCAAAAGGCTCTTCTGAAATAGAGACACTACATATAATCTGATAAGTAAACGCCATTGAACTCCAGCTATCACACATTCTGGTTGACATAACTTGCAGTGAAGGATGATGGGAACAATAATAACTAGAAGGCACCTATCACAAGACAAGCTTTCTAAGATGCCACCTGGCATTCTGGGAACCGGACTCTTTTTCTGCCTTTTTAAATGTTGAAATACCAAGTTGGAAGTTTGTTTAGACCTCGTCCCCAAAGCAAAATTCAATGGCAACTGCTGTTTGCCATACATTGATTGGCTGTTTTATAGTCCGGGGTGTTGTAATCACCATTATACGGCTGAATGATTTCTCAAACCTACTCAAACCAGCCCACTTAGTATCACTCCTAGGTCTGCTCCTTGGGCAAAAAGCTACACAGAACAACCTTTGCATAGGTGATCGCTTTCTTTCCATAAATTCAGAAGGAATGCAGTAATCAGGTTGAAGTGTTGCATTTGTGACAGAGAAATACTCGGATTCTCCTCAGCTTGATGAACATGGATAAAAATCACCGTATCGGGAACATTAACTCAATCATAACAACTAAGGCAAGAGTCAGATATCATTTTAAAAGTGTAATTTTGTCAGGGAACACTCGGCTGTTGCTTTTTAAAGAAAAGTGCTGAATTCCAAGTTATCGGGAACTTTATAATCAAAGTCCTTGGGTTAGTCTTAAGTTGTCTTTTCTTTTAGAAGTATCTCAGCTGTATTGATTATGCTTCACACACATTCACCTAACACTAAAGGCTTGTATCTGTACTTCACGCTGCTGCCATCCGCCACAACAGGAACCCAGAGGAAAAGTGCTGCCTCTGAAAGCAGGGGCAGCATACGGAGAGGAGATGCAACACAATCGCTGCCAGCCCCACCCTGGAAGGCTTTAGGGCTGAAATCCTGGGTGCTTGCTTTTCTTCCTGCAAACCCCGTTGAAAACAATAGGAGTTAGCTTGGCACAGTTGTGTACATGAGGCATCCAACAGAAATAACTGGGTGAATTTTTCCAAAGGAAGAAACACATCTTACATCATGATCTTACCTAGATCGTGACATAGACATAGAATATTTTAGTGCTGTTGTTAACTGAACTATTTCAAGTAATCCTCAACTTACAACAGTTCACTTAGTGACTGTTCAAAGTTACAATGGCACTGAAAAAAAAATCAAATTATGACCATTTTTCGCAGTTAGGACCTTGGCAGCATCCCATGATCATGCGATCAAATTTCAGATGCTTGTCAACTGGTTCATACTTATGACCATTGCTGTGTCCCGAGGTCTCGTGATCCCCTTTTGCAACCTTCTGACAAGTAAAGTCAATGGGGAAGCCTGATTCACTTAACAACCGGGTTACTAACCCGTCAATTGCAATGATTCATTCACTGAGCCAAGAAAAAGCAAAACTCACTTAACAAATGTCTCACTTAAAAACATAAATTTCAATTGTGGTTGTAAGTGGAGGACTACCTGTACTTCCAAGGCTACATAGTTTGATGTTAAATAAGTTTGGGCTAGTGATTAAGACACCAGGCCAGGGACAACACAGAGTTCCAGGTATGAAAGATAGCTGGGTGACCTTGGGCTAGTCACTCTCTCTCAGCCCAACCCACCTCACAGGGTTGTTGTTATGGGGAAAATAGGAGGAGGAAGGAACGTGAGGTATGCTCGTTGCCTTGAGTTATTCACAAAAATAATGGTAGGATACAAATACATGAATAAATATTGTTAGATTTTGTAATCTCAGCTTTTTTAACGTTTGCTCAATTCAAGGCAATGAACATACCTAATGCTTCTGCTTCCTGTTACAGGTGTTAAGTCCGCCTTATATGCAGCTCTATCATTCCTCTCTATTGTTTCCTGTATCACATTGCCACTCTAGGATTCATCCCTAGTATTCCCGTGACGCATTTCCTGTTCCTGTTGTATCCTTCACTCTCTAGTAAAATGGTTTCTGCACAGTGGTGGCTTGTAGTGTGCTTACTCACTCCACATGAAACACTTCCTCTTTTCTCCACAAAAAAACAACCCCGTGAGGTAGATTGGGCTAAAGAGGCTGCCTGATCCAAAATCACCCAGCCAGCTTTTGTGTCTAAGGCAGAATTCGAATTCACACTCTCTCGGGTTAGAGACCAACATCTTCACCACAACATCAAAGTGGCGCTCATATCTAGACCCACCGCTTGTCCTTCATCAGACGATCTGCCAAGGATTCTCATGGCTTCTGAACCTAAGGAGACAGAGGCTTCTTTTTCTCCCCCTCGTAGGCAATCACAAATATCGAGGCTATGGCTGATTACGTTTTGAAACTGATCTGAAAGAAGACACTGGATCTTTTCACAAGCCTAAAGAAAATGCTATTGCTTTAAGAGCTGCCTTAACTTTAATGAGCAGATTCCTTAAATAAGTGGCATCTTTCTCTTTCTCTCAGATTTCCTCAGAGGCCTGAAAAAGGTCAGGTTCACTTAATGAATAGCAGAGATTGCCAGATCATTCTGGAAACTTCCTTAACTTTCCTAGATATTAAAGAAAACCCCAAAAATACATTGCTCAGTATACCTTTGGATCACCTGTCTCTTGTTGCTGCTATGGGTTCTTAAATTAAACATTCGTTTAACTGTCTATTTGGCATGTTTAGTATGCCCAAAGAGCTTATTGCCGCTTCAAGTGATAATACTGCATAACTAGGAATTATACACAGAAAACAAATTCATTATATAGTGATTTAATTGACCTCGGTGAATGGAAACTCAACTGATCAAATAAAAGGCAATTAAAAAAAAAGGATGCTGCAGCTACAATCATGGATAAACAGATAGCATCAGGGACAAAAAAAAGTGATTTTAAAAATAAGTATCTTTGATTTTCAGAGGTTTGTTTTATGTTAAAAAAAATAAAACATCTGCTTTGCATATCAAAGTCCCAGGTTTGAATGTTAGCATCTGCAGGTAGGGCTACCTAACCATTTGCCCTGACTAAGAGTCTCTTCCAAAGCTACGTGATTCAATTGTCTGGCTTAGTAAAAAATAACTTCTTATACTCCTGTACAAATTTCTGTTGGAAGCAAAATATGGTCTGGTTCTAAGCCGGAAGAAAGATGCTGGAAATAAAACGGAGGCTTGCTGCAAGAAAAGAAGGTCTCTGTTTATTTGGATTTCCTGAAACTTCAGTGACAGCAACATGATTCTCGGGTGGCTCACAAAATGGGGTTGGAATGGCAGTTGCCAGATTCCTATGGGGTCATGTAGTGGTCATTGCCGGCTCTTCAGGCAAAAGGGGAAAATGCAAATCCTAGGTATTTGTCTGAGCTAATCTTGTCAGCTCTGGCTTGCCTAATTGTGTTGCTTATTTGGGGTTTCTTTGCTTATGAACAGACTGGCCCAGCCTTTCTGAATGGATACAAAAATCTCCATTTCAAAAAAACAACCTTTTTAAGCTTCTGTTTGAGGCTGCTTTCCTATCGCAGGAAGACTGGGACTGCTTTCTGCCTTTAAGAACACGTTTTTCCATTTCTCCTTTGGGAAAATGTAATATTCTGCCTTTTTTAATATTCCCCCAAATATTTCATTCTCAGGGATGGGTGGGGTTTCCCACAGTTCCTATTGCTCTTATCCCCATTTGAAAAAAAAGCACAGCTTTTCCTTATCAGACGTCTAAAGTTATCTATCTCAGCAGTCGCCCCTCAAAATAGTATTTTTAGAAGAGAATTTTACGTATTTACATCTTGTTAATAAAATTTGCTTCTTGCTTTTCCTCCCTATTGTGAGGGTGTCTTTGCTTAGAACCAGGAATCGATGTGAGTTTTCCTGCCATACGATGAAAGAGAGGAAAAGCTAATCCTGTTGAACTTCTATCTGCTTCCTGGTTCTTAAAAGCCATCACTTTTCAGCGAGAAGACTGTGATAATTTATGTTTAAAAAGGGCACCTCCTGGCCAATTCTGTCCCACTTAGTGCCACAGAATGCCCCCTGAAAACGTTAGCTCTTCTCTTCTCAATGTGCTTTGGTGGAAGTCAAATTTACCAGATCTCAAGTTTTGTCTTCTCTGCAGAAGATTGATTGTTTGTTTGTTAGGTTGTTTTTTACTTTAGAACTAAGAGCAGTGGCCACCGCGGGGAAAATCACATCTATCTCTCTCATGAGTGAAAGATAATAAATCACTGTTCACAGGTGAAATCTTTTATTTATGCTTTGGGACTCCCTTTTATTGAAGAAACCAGGGTTCTCTTTGGCTTTGGTAAGGCTCACTTTAGCAAGAATTCAGATCAAGCTGACACATCTCCACGAAACTTCTCAGGGTAAGTGCTGATGGCTCTGCTTTACTGCAGGGGTGTCCAACCAACATGGCTGGCCGGGGAATTCTGGGAGTTGAAGTCCACAGGTCTTAAAGCTGCCAAACATCCCTGCTTTACTGCATTTGCAACTCATTCTCAAAGTAGATTCTAGGTTTTTTTTCCCTTTCTCCTTTGCTTAGGTGTAAGAAGTGTCTTCCTGTCCTCCATATGTGTAGGAGTGGGGGGGTGTAGGATTTTTTTTTTTTTTAAAGTAAATATCAGTGAGTTTTACAGGTTGCCTTTGACTTATGATTGTAAGGGAGACTGCCTGCCTGCCCATCACTTTTGTAAACTGTGACAGTCCTAAAACAGTCTGATGATGTCACTGACCCGATTTTACATATATATTTTTTGCAGTGGTCGTTAAACAAATGCTGCAATTGCTAAATGAACCAATGGCTCACTATGGATGTGATTTTGCACTTGGAAGTAAGTGCTGTTTTTTAGCAAAACTGTTTGACTGTGGGACTCTACAAACTGCCGTAAGTGTGGTTGTGTTGCTAAACCACCCTATGTTCAGTCACATGACCGCAGAAGAAGGTGACCATTGGAACTTCAAACCTGGGTTTTAAACTAGCCCCAAGGTCATAACTGGAGGACTACCTGAATGTACTTTACTAATAAGTTAAATCCAACTTTTTAAAGGAGGCATGAAATTTAATTTATTGTGGACTAGTTTACCCATGCCACAAAACGACTGGCCTTCCTTTGTTTCTTAGATTTATATCCCACTATTTCTCCAGAAGACTAAGGTGGCTTGTACAGGGTTCTCCTTTCCTTTTATTTCTACAGCAGCAGCAACCCTGTGAGGGGGAGCCCAACTTGAGGGTAGAGGTGAACCTGCGGACCCCCTGTCTTAATCCAATGCATGCTTTGGAAATTCATCAGAATAACCCATAATGTGATTTGGTCGACTCGGTGTGTGACACAAACCTAGCTTTCGTGAATTTTTCAGTCATAGCTGAACATCAAACCCAACAATTGTGGTTTTTCTGTAAACAAACCGAAGCTTTGTGAAGTGTGATGTCTATTGATCAGTTGGCCAAGAACTGAATAGAAGGTATAGTACCAATTTGTGTGGGGGGTGAAGGATCACATTTTTGTATGTGTCAAATAATCATGTTTCTGATGGAAATTAGCATAATGTGAAAAAGCTCAGCTGCAACTTTTCTCCTACTGTAAATACTGTTATTGGTTACTTGCAAAGAATTTTTAAAATGTACAAAATGGAAGCATTAAAAACTGTGATACATATTACACTTCTCGATGCCATTTTATTCTCTCGTGTTTGTATAGTACAACTTTCACAGTGATTTCTTGTATCTTAAAAGGAGTGCCTAGAAAGGACAATTTTACTAGATATTAATGGGATGTTTCCAGACTGAATACAGTGACTTAAGTTCTTGCTAAATTTCATTTGGTTGACTAATAAAATACTGACTGTTCAAGACACTCCAAGTCACAGAAATTACAAAAAAACTTTGAACTATCTGCCAAGCAACACTTCTATAGTCTTCTAGTTAAGGTGAAACCCTAGATGTTTCCCATTTATTCTTTATAACCCGGCCTGAGACTTTCAAATGAACAATAACTTGAGCTTATTTATAGTACAGGTAGTCCTTGAAGTAGGTGGTTGAGACCAAAGTTTCTGTTAAACAAGACAGTTCAGCGGTGGAATGCAACCAGTTTCACTAGTGGTTCGGTGAACGCGTTCGTGCACAGCTTTGAAAAACCAGCTTGAAAACTTACCTTCTATGTTACTTCTGGGGAGTAAAACAGCTGCGGCACGGCAATCTGCTCTGCCACATGAATCAGCTGAGAGGATAAATGACAGTGAAGCGCAGGGGTGCCTGGGAGGGCCCAGCTGATTGTCGGAGCTACCAGTTTGCTCGACAGCTGATCGTCGGTACCAGTTTGCCCAAACCGGTCTGAACCAGCTGCATCTCACCTCTGAGACAGTTGTTAAGTGAGCTTTGCCCCATTTTATGACCTTTCTTGCCACAGTTGTTAGTGAATCACTTTTGTTGTTAAATTAGTAACATGGTTGAGAAGTGAATCTGGCTTCCCCATTGACTTTGCTTGTCAGAAGGTCACAAAAGTTGATTACATGATGCCAGGACACTGCAACCATCATAAATATTGCCAAGCATGGCACAGTGGTTAGATTGCAGTATTGCAGCGTAATTCTGCCAATTGCCTGCAGTTCGATCCTGACTGGCTCAAGTTTGACTCAGCCTGCTCTCCTTCCGAGGTTGGTAAAATGAGGACCCAATATGCTGACTCTGTAAACTGCTTAGAGAGGGCTATAAAGCACTATGAAGAGATATATAATATAAGTCTAAGTGCTATCGCTATTGTTATCTGAATTTTGATCATGTGACCACAGGCAGGCTGCAATGGTCATAAGTGTGAAAAGGTCATAAGTCATTTTTTTTCAGTGGTCTTGTAACTTCGAATAGTTACTAAACAAATGGTTGTAAGTCAAGAACTACCCGTAATGGATAGTATAGTAGCTTGTAGTCCCTAATATTTTTGTATTGTAGTCCCTAATATTTTTGTATTGTAGTCCCTAATAACTTTTCCTAGAAGGCCTCATTTCCTAGCTAAATCCTGTTTCTGTTCTTTCTAGATACTCTTGCCATGCTGAAGCCTCCTAGTCATAGATTAGTATCATATTTCACAGCATTTCCCCTTCTTT
The DNA here is from genome assembly GCA_032468155.1 of Oxyrhabdium leporinum. Taxonomy (NCBI): domain Eukaryota; kingdom Metazoa; phylum Chordata; class Lepidosauria; order Squamata; family Cyclocoridae; genus Oxyrhabdium; species Oxyrhabdium leporinum. The sequence goes on along the minus strand of JANHFL010009660.1, from coordinate 30,493 downwards.
AAGTCATGAAATGTATGTCATCCAGAAATACACAATAACCAACCGCAACCTTTTTCAGTTTCCTAATCCCAATGTGATGAGTAGAATATAAATCAGTTCTAATAGCACCCAGGGATTATTCTGGCCCATAAATTATTGGCATTTCTACCAACACAAAAGTCCTCCCTATAATGAGCGGGCTTTCAAACCACTCTGCTTTTAAAATTCATAGCCTTGGGGCTTGAATGCAAGAACTGGAGTCTGACCATGATGGCAGGATATTGTCAACTTTTGATTGTGTTCTCACAGCCTTGTTTTGGTCTCTTGCAAGTTTATCATGAACACGGACTGCCTCTCTGAAATGAGGGACAACTAACTGTCTTTTGCTTATTCTCGTTGTACCTTTATTGGCATTAACAATATAGGACAGATAAGCCCATAACTGGTTTTCATCATCTGCAAGGCTCATCTGAACATCAAGCTAAGAATGCATCTTCTTGTGTCACTGAATGTTCTTTCAGCTTCTCCATCGGTTTGTGGAGAGTGGGTGTTAGCCATGGTTAAGGATGGCAATAGATTTTATAAGAGCGTCCATTTTATGATCTCCTAGTGCTTAGCCTCTATTCAGAAATAACAGCCCCAGTGCTTCCAAGGTCTGCCTGACATTTTGTGTCACCGTCAGTGGGGGGGGGTTTTCCCCCCACCAAGAAGGCTTCATCTTATGGCAACCATTACAATCTCCTCTGAATAGACTTAGAATGACTTGATTGTCACTTTGAATGTACACTAATCGGCATAAGTTAAAATGAAATTTCCTTGCATAGAGCTCTCAAAGGGCCACCACCTCCAATATACCCTACATAAACATGACAAAAGAAATAAATACAAAATTATGTATATACCCACTTATATTATACGAACAGAGAAACATACAATCTAGTTCAGATGTATACAGGTACATGGCGAGAAAAATGAATCTTGTGAGTTTACCAGACGGATGGCATAGGGAACAAAGCTGTTACAGAATCTGGTAGTCCTGGTAGTCTGGCAGGTAAATGATACAAAGGTTTAACTTAGTCATGGACACCCACATTTTCTTGCACATTTTGGCCTTTACTGATGCCTGAGAGGTCTTCACGAAACCTTTTCAGACGTCTCAAGCAATTGTGCCCTCAGGGAAGATTATTCCCTACAATACGTTTAAGCCTTCCTGCTTCGGCAGAGGTGAGATGCTTGTGCTAAACATGCTGTATCCATGTGATGGTAAGGGAAAATAAGCGAGAAAATGTGCTGTGACATTTTGCAAGCCAACATACTTGCATCTTATACTGTGATGCAAATGCACAGCGACAGCATTTGCATGTTGATATTACCACGTGCATGTTGTCATTTTGGTTTCCTAATATCCTTTGCTGCAGACATAGCTGATGATGACGCATCAGATTGCATGAAGTTTAATATTACCAGTTGTCGTGAGTCAGAAGTAGCACGTCAGTGTAGAGTCAAGGAAACAGCTCAGATTTGTCTTTTAGATTCTGATACCTTATCTGTCAGTGAAGCTCCTTCCTCCATTATATTATAAACATATAATAAGAACTGTCTTAGAACTAAGATTGTTTCAAGAGCACCGTGACCCTTCTGGTTTCAACCTATTGCTTCTTGTACAAGAGTAATGTATTATTCCCACTATCATGCCCTATTAACATCTGGGTGTGGCCCAAATTGCATTGTAATTATTTTAGCAATGTTCAAAAGTGGAACCCGGCACAAAAGTTTTTGCCTTGTTTTTCTGGGAATTTGGCAGTCAAAAGGTCAACACCACCATTTCACTTCCTATCCCCACCTGATGATGGGCAGCTTTATAGGATTTTGAAAACAATTGTCCATGTGTACTGAATCTCTGCCTAGCAACCTCCCGACATATTGTTCTATCGTGATTTGACAATTGAATATTCAAGCATTTCTTGAGCGTTTTTAAATCCCTACTTGCCTTGGGACCAGGATATCTGAAGGACCTTCTCAGTTACATCCACCAACCCACCAGAGGTACTAAGGAGGTACATCTACTGGCAGGACCCAGTAGAAGAGCCTTCTCTGTGGTGGCTCCGTCCCTTTGGAACATCTTCCCTGAGGAGATTAGATTGGCCTCCACTTTGATACTTTTTTTGCAAGGTCCTGAAGACCTGGTTTGCCAATGGACCTGGGGAACCCAGAGTGACATGGAGCCCATCAAGTGGCTTGTTTCATTGTTTGTTGTCTCCATGGGTATGTGGGCTTATTAATTTTACTTTTTATATTGTTTTTTTTTAATTTTTTTGTAAGCTGCCTAAGTCACTAAAAATGAGTGGGCAGCCATATAAATGATAGATAGATAGATAGATAGATAGATAGATAGATAGATAGATGGATGGATGGATGGATGGATGGATGGATGGATGG
>JANHFL010009660.1:5735-21835 GCA_032468155.1 Oxyrhabdium leporinum | reverse complement strand
TCCTCCTCCTCCTCCTCCTCCTCCTCCTCCAACAGACTGCAAGGAATCCCCGGGAAGGAAAAGAAAGGAATGGGCAAATAAATAAATAAATACAAGATTGGAAGAGAAGAGAAAATAAATATCTGCAGAAGCACTTTAGAGATGACTCGGCGTGAGAATGGTCCCCAAATGAGGGGCTCCTCACTCAGTCGAAGAATCAATAGCCTAAACAAGCATACAGATCAATCTAAGGCTGTGTTTCTCAGTGATGGCAAATTTGAGATATGTGGACTTCAACTTCCAATTGAATTATGTGGGTCTTACTCCCCATTGATGGGTCAATGGGAGCCTTAGCCGTACTGTTAATTTTTCCTCTAATAGAAATGCTCATGTTCCCAGTCAACATATGCCTTGTTATATTTCTTGGTTAGATATATTGACATTTAGGAAATCTAGTTAGCTCAGTCAGTGTGAGAATAGTGTTTTTCACTTCCTAGATGATTGGCTCCATATTCACATCAGTATCTTGCAAGATATAGAATTACCCATGTCAATCCTACTCTCTGCAAGTTGGCTGGTATTTTGGATTATCCAAGACTATATCATTCTGAAGTAATCTTGGATAATCCAGTTCTTTATAGAAAATGAATTGCTTTTGAGCAATTAAACTAATTGCTATTCCAGCCTAGTACTGATAGACCATTCCCTTTTTACTAGTGTTAACAATGTTATTTCAAATGTTTACATTAACCAACAATACAATTTTCCACATCTTTGTTATAGAGATGCGCCTTAGAAACACTTATGAGTATCCATGGTAATCAATTAACAAATGCTTCCCCAATATTCAACAGGGAAGATGGTAGTCAATAGCAGAATAACTGAACAAACTAGTTTATCTTGATAAAGATGTACTTTGCAAGCATTGTAGTAGAATATCTAAAGAAGGAGAAGGAGAAGGAGAAGAACTATTTCTAATGTGCCTTCCAAACCTCCAAAATAATTCCAAAAGTGTGGGACATTATAAAAAAATATATAGAATAGAATAGAATAGAGCTGGAAGGGACCTTGGAGGTCTTCTAGTTCGGCCTCTATACCATTCCAGACAAGAGGCTGTCCAGACTCTTCTTAAAAGCTTCCAGTGATTGAGTACCCACAATTTCTGAAGGCGAGCTGTTCCACCGGTTAATTGTTCTCACTGTTAGGAAGTTTGTCCTTAATTTCAAGTTACTTCTCTCCTTGATTAGTTTTCATCCATTGTTTCTTCTTCTGTCCTCTGGTGCTTTGGAAAATAGTTTGGCACCCCCCCCCCTTCTTTGTGGCAGACCCTCAAATATTGGAATATTTCTATCATGTCACCCCTTGTCCTTCTATTCTCTAAACTAGTCAAACCCAAACATTGCAACCATTCTTCATATGTTTTATTCTTTAATTATCTTAGTTGCTCGATCTTAATTTTATTTACCTTATTGTCCTGCTGAATTATTTTCTATTTTGTAAAGGAAAGAATTAAATATTACAGGCAAGAGAAAAAAAAACAGAAAAGAAAAAAAAGAAAAAATGAAGAAAAATTCTATTGAATACTGTTATTATTCTCAAGGCATCCTAGACATGAGTACAGGATAATTATGAACTGGGTGGTATAAAAATCAAATAAATAATGAAAAGCAAGGAGCACGTTTGATACAGCCGTCTCATACTACTATGGATCCATAGTGATTTATTAATAAATATGATAAGTATCCTCAAATTGTATTTATTCTTTTATATTACAGTCTATATAATATTACATTTTTAAGTGGTCTGTGAAAATGGTTACACATTAAAGGCTTTTTAACCTCTTTTCAGGCATGTAGGAAAAGAGATTTGAGGATTTGGCAGGCTCTGTGGCTTCTTCGTGTAATAATCAGGAGCTACAGCCAGTGAAATATATATTGTCCTTCTGCAATTTTGATGCTTTTTAACAAATCATCAAGCCAGCTTACTAGGCAGGTCAACCTGATTTGTCAGATACCTGCAGATGGATAAATCCTTCGAATTTATCACAGGCAATGAGAATAGGAAAGGAATTAACAAATTGGCTTTGGGGCCCTAACTTGGTTTATATGTTGCTTTGTGTATTTCTTGTCTCACAGCATGTGCCTCTCTGAACAGATGATATTTAGGTTGATATATGCGATTCTATAAAGTAGGATTAGTCTATTCTGTTTCCATGGCAGCTTTGTAAATTTTGTAAATAAATAAATAAATAACACTGGTGAAATATAGTGTAACCTACATTAGACTCTAAGTTATAATTCTAGGTTATAACCTATAACAAACCCGATTTCATTTAGGGCTGCAGCAGGGTTGCATTTGACCTCGGGGAACCGGGGGGCGGGGCATGGCCAGGGTGGGTGTGGCCAGCTTGACAGCACTCGTGTCAGGGGTGCCTGTGGTGACCTGAGTGCTCTGCCAGCGAAAACGGCCCCCCAATCTCCATTTTCAGCTGCAACAGCCTCCTGCAACCCTCCATTTTCGCTGGCAGAGGCACCGCGGGGCAGTCCTTCACTGTTTCCAGGGTGGCCCCATGGGCCAGATCTAAGCATTCCATGGGCCGGGACCAGCCCACGGGCCTTGAGTTTGACTCCCTATAAGTTATACAGTATTTCACTACAGTACCATTTATTTATTTATAAAATTTGCAAAGCTGCCATGAAAACTGAACAGACTATAAGCCTGAAATTGGTTGGACTGACTCTGTAAATCAGAGAAGGCAGATCCAGTATCATTTTTTGTTGGGCCGGGGGGGGGGGGGAGAACAGAAGCAAGTATTAGCTAGTGAGAGAGATCGTTTACAAGGAAAAGCAGACTAAACAGTGGAAGCACTTTAAGTAATTTGTTTCATGGTTGTAAACAAACTGAATTACTGTTGCTGAATTGAAAGTTATTTTATAAAGAATAATCATACACACATCGTTGAAAGCAATGTGTGAATCAGCCCTTTGATCACACTTCTGTTGCTTGTTGGGTTTCCTTAAATTGGACAACATATCCACGAAGCTATGTTAATACAATAATATTATTGCATTACAATAGTTATAGAGAAAGTACACTTCAAAAATTATTGGTAATGAATTCATTATTAGTTCTTTGATCAATTATTCTATTACTCTCCTACTAAAAATATACAGAAGTAATGATGCAAGAGTAGATTAAAGCAGCAATTTTCAAACACAGAAGTAACTATTGTCGAATACATAAAGAAGTAAAAATATAGATTTTTTTAGTTAGAAAGTCCATAGGTAATAGGATTGGTTAGGGATACTGGGTAGGTTTTTAAATCAAGAAAGTCATTGTGACGACTGCACTGAATCGGAAAAGGGTAGTTGAGGAAGTTGTGTGTGGTATGGAGCTAAAGGGAAAAACAATCTTCCACCGTTGGGGAAAAGATTTAGAGAAATCTAAAGTTTCAGAGAAACCTGCTGGAAAAAGAGTTAGAGGCCAGGGATGGTTGCTTAGATGGTGGACAAACTACAAACAGAAAACTGAATCCAGTTGCAGAACATTTTAGGAAGTGGTCTGACCAAAGGCAGCTAGAAACAGCCAAACTCACAGACTCCCCCCAAAAAAATTCTGAAACGAGAGAAAGGTAGACATATCATTTATTTATTTGCAGATACGCATTAGTCGTGTGTGATTTTGTCAGACAAAAAGTCTAGTTTGACTGAACTGAACGTCCAAAACTGATCGGCGTGTGGTAATGTTGTGTAAGATCCAGCTGAAGAGATTTTGTGACAGTAGTCATTTTGAGAAGACTTTTATTAAAAATGGGTGGCAGAGGGTTCTACAAAATTTAAAGGGTAGGATGGGCTGGTGCTAGTAGTGGGATATGTGATGTGCCGGGAAGGGTCATCTTCCACTCTTGTTAGGAATTGGCACTCACAAAAATCCCATGTCCCACTGTTTGAAACTATAACACCAGATACCCCTATAATGAACTGTAATAAAGACATCTCAAGTAAATTTTCTTCCATTTCCCATCCGCCTGCAATAACAGTAACCAGCTGCGTCAAATAATTCCACTACTGCAAATGAAAAGCAGGGGTTTACAGTGATGAATTTATGGAAGGGTCATTACAGTTATAAAAACAACAGCAAGCAGCTGAGGGAATGATGAAGAAAGCAAGAGTGGGGAGACTTCTCCGATTTGGGCAGGAATACAGTGAGAGGTCAATGGAGCTTCCTGTTTTTCCCCCAGGAGTTCCACATGAGCTGTCAAGTGCAAAGACGATAAATTTGTCCTTCCTACATCAGCCAGGCCTGGAAAATGTAGTATCAGTAAGGGATTTATGTAACTGGAAAGTATAGTTTGCATATTAAAAAAGAGGACAATGACAATCTATTCGATTTGTTCAAGCAGATACATGCTGTATTATAAAGTAACCTGAAACAAGGCATTATATTTTATTTATTTCCACAAGTACATGAACAGAAACGTAACGTAAGAAACATCAATAATTGGATTATTTAAGAATAATCAGTAGTGCCCGCTTAATGTTTGGCTACTTGTATAGTGTACGTATAATGTATATATTACCACTTCAGTTTTTGAACTCTGTTTTTTCGGCTTGATCTACATTATTGTTATATGCACAATAATGTGAAATCATAGCTGCCAGTTCTTTAGCTGGCATTGGCCTTTATGCACATCGAGTTCTTCCCAAGAACCTAGGATGTTGTAATCTGCCAGTGTAGTGTATGTAATCCAAGCATTGTGGCCTTTTGTAATTGACAGGTGGAAATGTTATCAATTCTGAGTACCCTCATAAGTATATGAGAGACAGAAAGCTGGACAGGAGAAGTATGAGACTCCGAGTTGAGGTCCCTCAGGGTAAGGAGGAACTGGCTGCTTTATACAAACTTGGTATGCAGGTGAAGATCTTGGGGAAAGTTGAACGGTGATGAGAGAGGGATTTTCTGTGTGTGGTCTGCTTACCCACCTAGCTTCAGTGGCTTGCCTAGATAAGGGGGTTGGCAGACCTGAGAGGTGGTGGTTGTATGGCTAGGTGCAGTTGCATAATAGATTTTGATGGGAATGTGTGGTTATGAGATGAATCTGGGGGGGATTACATTTTTTTTTAGATAACAGCAGCATTCGATGAGTTGAGGGGAAACAGTGTGTGGGGCAACAAGCTGAGCATTCCAGAGGAATGTGGATTAACAATTTGATATTATTATCTGCTTTCCACATCCTGGTAATTAGATCATTGGTGATCTTGGGCTCTGGCTGTTCCTGGTAAGTGCCAGCTATGTTATAATGAGACTATATTCATTTACAAATATGAATGAACAGACAAACTAGATGTGCATTACTGATACCTGGTTGAGCAATATCAGGGATGCTGGCCCTTCCAAGTCTTAAACCCTGCAGCAATCTCAAGACCAAGGCCAGGGAGTATCATTGAACTCATTAGACCTCTTATTTGTGATTGGAGGCTGTGCACTCGAGGTGACAAGGTATATTAAGCCAGAGGGATTCATTGGATAAATACTATTTGCCATGTCTCCTGCAAGTTGTGGTCTTGATCCACACCCACCTGGAACTATGGGGTTTTGATAAGGAATTATCAGCTAGATGCAAGAAGTGGTCAGTGCATAGTTTGAAGGAAGTGATGCCTGCATTTTGAAAGAAGCTGTGATGTATCACCTTCCAAGGAAGCCCTTCTGACTGTGTTTGATAACCATCACATATTATCCAACTCCTTTTTGGAGAAGGTTGATGTTCACATCCAGATATAGAGTACCAAGAAGAAGTAGATTATCTGGATCCTTTTCATTTCAAGTTTGGATGTAGAATTGAGGCATCATTCTAGTAAATGATCTGTGTTGGGACCTAGATAAGGTAGACATATAAAATGACATACTCTTCATTCTGTTAGCTCTGTTACCTCTGACTAATTGGTTTGATTAAATTTAAGATGAAATGAAGTTTAGTTCTTGTTTTAGTATCTTTCACTACTTTCATGTGCCATTCATTTTGGGGGGGTTCCTGTCATAGAATTTAAAATCCAAGCATGTCCCAGCCCCAAAAGAAGCATAGCCCAAATAAAATTCTAGATACATCACTAATGTTAGGTTCCTCCTTGAGTTGCTGTTTACACTTTAAGGTCTTCTTCACTTCCACAGAGTTTTCCAGGTCGGATTTCTTATTTTTCTTCCTGAGTTTCTTCCTTAAACTTGACAAAGCTAAAACCTTAAAGAGACTACATCAAATGAAAGGGTCACTGATGTGACCAATGGAGTAGAATTGTATAAGTATGAATGTGCTGAAATTTGTGCTCATTCTTTTACTTGTGCCAGGAAAAAAACCCCGACTGATGAAATTGGAGAATCTTTGCTTTGTTCTTAAGAAAGTGAAATATAAAGTAGATGAGCCAAGAATATCCGCTTTTCTCTTAATCAAAGAGTTCTTTTTTAAAAAAGAAAAAAAACAGACCACACAAAATATTATTCTGGCACAGCTTCCAGATTTTGGATGAGTAAGATGGTAGGGCAGGGTGTGAGAGCTGCACCTGCCCATTATTTTTATGTTCCTCCTATATTGCTGTTGCTTAAATATTTACCTCTCAAAATAATTGAGAAGTATGAATCAGAGTTAGACATCTGCCCCATAAGTGCTTATATGCTTTGTGTAGGCAGCCTCAACATGTCCTCTTCCCTTAGGCCTTAAGAAGGCACTAATATGTATCAGCTATTTCTTTTTTCTTTTTCTTTTTTAAGCCCAGGAGAAAGGACCATCAGTCATGGAGATCTTTGGGGTTTTCCCCTGGCAAAATACCCAAGTGGGATTTAACAGGACAAATCTGAGATAGAATGAAGCACTTGAGCTACATTAATTTGCTGCATACAAGTTTACTCAAATGGTTGTCTGTGTTTGGCATTGCCGGTATCAACTCAAAATAGGTTATGAATATATTGCCTTTGATTTAACCCAGCACGCCCATGCTTTATTTAATCCTATGCGTTTTATGTAGCGCTTCAAAAGTATTCCAGGTGCAACTTGTCTTCTTATCATCAAACTTACCCTCTTTTTTTTTCTTTGTACAGATTTTGATGGAATCCCTACTGTTTATAGTCAATCTACTGTAGTCTGGTTTTAAAAGTGAAAATTGATTTATCAAATTGCAGCAATTCAGAGAAATTTAAAAAGTAGCTTAGACTCGTCATGGCTTTCCTTGGATATTCATTATTCTTCACTTTAATTTGTATATAGTATTGATAGCCTCTTTGAGATGGCCATGCCATAAAAAAAGCTTATACAGTATATACTTATTAAATAAATGGTGGTGTTGTGGTTTATTGGTAAATCTAAGGTCAGATGTAGTTGTGTCAGATTGCTATAAAGACAACAAATTGAAACTTGCACTCTTGAGCCCTCCCCAGAAACTGGCCTGTCTCCAATGTTCCTCATTCACCTCAGAAGATTCTTCCCACGGTAGAGGAGAAAGCAAAAATTCCACATAGAATGGTCTCTTCTGCTTAGAAGTCTTCTCCCCTGGTCAATCCTGATGTAGCAAATAATGACTCAGTCAGCAATGTTCACTTCTCATTCTTCCTCTGGGTTAGAAAGAGAATAAAACCAGAAAACACTATAGGCTCAAGCCTGGGGAAAGCTAAATAAATAATATATAAATAATGTAATAATAATAATAATAATAATAATAACAACAACAACAACAACAACAATAAAATGTTTAATAGTGGAGAGACTTACTCAGTCATTGTACTTGAGCATAGCCCAGACAGGTGATAACCCAGCTTTTACCTAGTCAGTACTAGGATGGAAGACCATCTGAAAATCTTTCCAGAAGAGAAGAGAACAAGATGGTGACAGCCACTCACAATAGCCTTATATGACAAACTGGAGATAGCTTCCTAAACTGTTTAGAAATTTAGATTCCTAAACTTCTCTTTTTCTCCTTGTTATTCACTTGTTGGTCATAAATATAAATATAAATATAAGCTGATTGACTCCATGGCAGAAAAAAAACCATAAAACAAAACTCCCCTCAGGAATCTGTATAATCATTAAGTTCTAGGTACATAATTTGGTATTAAGAAAATCATGTATGTGATTTAATTCAAAGCCAATCCTTACTTAACGAAAGAATGCTCACGTGACTTCAAAGGATGTTGTGTCATACTTCAAACTCACCTGCCCATGGCTATGAGATCCACAGGCAATGAATATCACTGCTAAATAATTACATAATTATTCTCAATTCTCTTTCACCTGAATGGCCCTGGGAGAAAACCCTAAGATTTGCATGCATCTGCACCAACATTGAGCTTCAGTATGGAACGCTGTGGGTTTGTGTGTGTGTGTTGTTGTTTTTTAAAGTGCAGATATGAGCATGCTTTTGTGAAGGATACGGAGATAGTAGTTTTTTGTTTTTAAAATTGCAGAACAGTAAGGTTATATTTTTTTTCCCCAAAAATACTGCTACAATCATATTTCTTACTTTTGAAAAAGGTCATAGAATCACGTTTCTGTTTATTTGTGTGTTACTATGACCATGGTTCTTATGAAAGATATTTACAGTTTGAAATTTGAGGCCTCAGTTATTGGTTAAGAAAGCAAATATTTCTTCCACTAATATTTAGTAGATTTTGTCCAAATTCTTTGGGACAATCCTCAAAACCCTAGACAGAAACCAGAAGAAATAAATGTAACTCAAAGCAAATTCTAAACAGGCTTGTTTTATTATAGACATATATAAGATTATAAGGATAGTGTGGTGGCTCAGTGGTTAAAGATGATGAACTTGTCAGCTGGAAAGCTGGCAGCTCAAGTTTGAGACCCAAGTGCCACGTGATGGGGCAAGGTCCTGTTCTCGCTCCAGCTCCTGCCAATCTATCAGTTTGAAAGCATGCAAATGGAAGTAGATTAATAGGTACCACTTTGGTGGGGAGGTAACAGTGTTCCATGACATCATGCTGACTAGATGACCTCAGAAACACCTTTGGACAATTCTGGCTGATGAAGTGTTTTGGTTTCCTTTTTAGCTTTTTGATTATTTCTTTTGAATGGTATGTAGATGTTGTTTAGCTCTATGTGCCTGTAGATAGCTGATTTGTCTGAGTTCCAGGCTTCTGGTAGTTATCTAGCATTTTTGGACTTAGCTTAGCCTAGAATGATCACAGTTTCCCAGTTGAAACTATGTTTAAATCTGCTGGTGCTGTATTGTGCAGTTATGGAATTTCATTATATTTTCTGATTGCCAGCTGGTATTCATGGATGCACTCTGATAATCTTCTGCCTGTTTGTTGTACATAGTGGCTGTTATGTTATGTTATACAGTATTACCTTATACTGTATGTGTAGATGACCCCTGTAGATGGCTGCTGGGACTTTTGGTTTACTTAAGATGTTTTGCAGAGCTTTAGTTGATTTGTGTGCTACACTGATGCCATGTCATTGTAATAGTCTGCTGGTATTCTTGACCAATCCCAGTTTCTTTCCAATATACAACTACAGCATATGAAACTTTATGTTCCAAATAACCTTCATAGATGCAGTGTTAAAATCAAGGCATTTGTCGATGCATTAAAAGATTATATAATCAATGTTTTAACAGTGAATGTGAGATATTGAACAATTTCTCTGCAATCTATAACATGTGGATGTGCAAGGTTTCCCATTTCCTGGATGAAACCCATAGTTGAGTTTCTATTAAAGGTGAATATAGAAGTTGTAGGTGATTACAATGTATGCATTCATTTAAGCAAAAATGCAAAACTATTGGAAAAAGAACAATTTATATGCATTAATTAAAAAAATATTCTGAAGGTTATGGAAATAGTTACTGCTAATATCTGTGATTGGCTTAAATGTTACATACCGGTTTCTTCTTTCCTTCATTCTTATTCCCCATCCTCTTCCTCCCCCTCCTATTTTGCAATTTCTTTCCTTTGGTTGAGTCATCTGGATTACTCTATTTTTTGTGAATTATGCAATCCTCCACATGCTGTTAATGTCTGCAGTATAATTGGCATTTCATTCGTTATTATGTTCATATGATAGGACATGGATAGGATCCTAACTTAAGATAAATTTAGATTAAAAGAATATCAACTGTATATCATTTTGGGTTGTTGGTCTGGAAGTGATCAAATAGGAACTGCCACAAATAGAAATGCAAATGAATCCCTCCACAAGCTTCTGGACCTTGATTCCAGGCTGGTGGTAGAATCCTCTAGCTTTTAGGATGGGTTCTGAATGGGCATTTGTACATCCTCTTGGACGTTTGGCTCTTCTTAGAGCAGCAGGTAGAGATCATAATTGGGCAGCCTTTGCCCAACTCCAGCTACTACATCAGTTGCAGGTTTCTTGGATCAAGACATCCTGCCAACAGTAACTCAAACCCTTGTCACCTCCCTATAGACCACTGTAAGAACTCTACACCAGACTGCCCCTGAAGATGATTCAGAAGTTGCAGTTGGTGAGACATAATGTGTAGCGGCCCACTTGCATCCTCAAAACAATTGATTCAGCATTACACATATGGTGGTATGCTTATGCTTATAAGGTTGCTACATTAATTACACAGTTTGGGTCTAGTTCAGATTATCAGTTTTAAAGTTCTAATGGTACTTGACCATCTTACCCACTCAGATGTGGTCCACATCATATAATCAACGAGAAAATCTCTACCACAGAAAAGGTGAGGGAGGTTGGTAGCTCCCATTCCAGTCTCATTGGAACACTTTGACTCCAACTTTCTGGTCTCTATTCTTGTGAATATAAGGTGAAGTGAGGTAAGGTAAGGTAAGGTAAGCTAAGGGCTGTATTTATACAACCTGGTTACTAAAGTAACCCGTTTCCTGAGTTTATGCAATACACTGAATGATTAACTAATCAAATGGACAGAGTTAATGCAACTTGCTAGGACAATCACACACACCTACTAAATTTATCAGACTGAACATGATAAAAGAATGTAACCATCAGGACTTGATTGATCTGTTAAAGATGTTGTGCAACCCACTGACTTTTCATAACTCTATATTCATCATGTACCACAAATCTATCTTGTATTTTCTGTTAAGAAGTCAAGAATAGCACATTGATGCTGATGTTACCAATCTAATCCGGGGGGAGGGGGGAAGAGCAAGATATATATATATATATATATATTGCTTTTGCCATTGTTAATCTTGACCAATTTTGTTTGCTTGCAAATGTTTAATTAGTCAACTAGATAACATCATCAGTGCTGGTGAATGTGGAGTTTGCTCCCTGTTTAATTGAAAGTGTAGTTGCGGTTAAAACTCTTCCAGGACAACCAGAACGGCTTCCAGGTTGAGACTAAGACACAACTTTTGTTCGATTCTGGCCCCTGGAATCTTCCTTTGAATTTCCCACTCCAATAGAGGGTGTTGAAAGCTTGGTTCGCACACATCCTAGGGAAGCATATATTCCCGGAGGTAGACCAGCAGTTGCTACGCGACCAGTTCCTGATGGCTGGCCAATAGCATGATGTGCCTTTGTCCCAGCAATAGCATTGACATCAGTGTCACTGCAAGACCTCTGCAGTGTTCCTACGGTCGGAGCAGCTTTGCTGCCACTTGAAACTCTGTTAGCCATACTTGTTTATATGTATATATATAGACAATTTATATGTTTATATTATATACTGTTAGCCATGCTTGTTTACATGCAGTAGCTTGTCTTGCCAGTGCTGGTGGGTGGGTGATTTTTATCCTTGGCTGTTCCTTGATCAGAGGGGTGTGGTGCCTAACAGTTAAGATATTGGGCTGTCAACTGGAAGGTTGGCAATTCAAGATCCAAGTACCATGTGACAGGGTCTTGCAACCTAGAGCTCTAAAGCATGCAAATGTAAATAGATAAATAGGTACCACTCCAGTGGGAAAATAATAGCATTCCATGCAGCTTGGCATATAGTCATGCTGGCCACACGACCATGGAAATGTGTTTGGACAACAGAGATGAGCACCATCCCATAGAGTCAGACAAGGAAACCTTTACCTTTTTACCTTAGTTCCTTGATTAGGGTATTGATTTCTGCTTGGTTGTTTGTCTGGTGTTAATCCCTGCTTATCGATACCCATGGGGTATTGGCTCCACAGAGGATGCACTCTGGTCTTTTTCTTCTTAACCTCCCCCACAGACCAAAAAGATTGGGGAGGATTTTCAAGTGAGCAAATTGTTTGGTCTTTTATACATTGCAAAAAATATGATTGTGCCTTCAGTGGGAAAGAGTCAGGCAAAGGAGAGATTGCATTGCTTTTGATGTGTACAAGACAGCAAGCAGACACTTAAGCATTCCAAGGAGGAATAAAGTGGTTAGGAGACAAACAAAAGCTGAAGATAAGAAATTAAGTAGTCTTGTCTCTTTTTAGACGAAAAGCACAATTATAGTCCTGTGATTTCCAATCTAGTGATCACTTTGCTTAGAGGCAGAGTTTGCCAGTCTTAGTTAGGGTCATTAAGCAAGGACTACCAATACTGTGAACATGCCATTGTGCTAAATCAACTTAAGTAGTGCCACAACCAACATAAAATCCCTCAGCCCTTCACAAAATTTGTAAGGTTTATTTACACGTTTTGCATTAATTTTAGATAACTTTGTTTATAGCCAGGATGTATGAAAGATATATTGAACCTCAAAGAAGACAATGCAGTTGGAACCAACAGTGACCCAACCTTTGCCATTTAATGAAGTGATTAAACATATTTCCAATTACCATTCAGTCTATGCATCACTGGGTGATAGGCAATATATCTCAAAATATTTAAACAAAATTCAAAGAAAGGGGGGGGATCCTTCATAACAGTTGCAGAGTTGAAGGAAGGAAGTATAACATCTGTGTAGAGGATAAATAATATAAATAGTTATCTCTGCGATTACAGCTCAAGCAATATAACATTACAGTAAGAGTGCTAGGTACTGCCAACTACTGCTTTTTCTATCTCTTCCCAGTAATGCGTCCTTGAGAAGGAAAAATCACGACTGAAATATTATTTACCCAATGATACTTCTGTTTCAATCTATAACAAAAGCCAGCTGAACTTGGCATGCTAAGCTGGATGAGTTCTGGCTGGAATTTGGATGGGAGACCACTTGAGAATGCCAAGGCTGTTTACTAGAATTTCAGAAAAGCATTGCAGAAGAAGACAATGACAAACCACTTCTGTGACAAGGTCAAGAAAACTAAAGAAGCACTCAGTGGAAATCAAGCTTGACTCAAGGATATCTTTACTTTTATATTACTTCTTGCAAGGAACTTTTACTTTTACTTTTATATTACTTCTTGATGTCACCAATAGAACTTTATATCAAGCATGTCAAGTTTCTCTCCCACCTCCTCTTTTCCTCTCACTTTTATGGGTATAATGACTTACGGCTACAATATTTTTAATTTTATTTGAAATTAACGTATTATGCTGTTGTCAATGCTTTATGACCAAATAAACCAACATTTATCGGATTATGATTAGATCAGGTCAATGATGGCATCATTAAACTAGAAACTTCAGATCCCAATTATTATTATAGTTGTCTTTTTTCATTTCATCCCAGAATCTCAGTTACTTTGGGGCCAGTCCCTGAAGATTAAATGGGACCTCTAAATAGTTGGAAACATCCAAGTTGTACAAATTTACTTCAGAGACCTACCAGCCATAACCTGCATCTACTAAATTTTGACTGTCTGTATTCTTAACCATCAGTCACCTGTTCGGGCTCCTTGTGGGAATATCTCTAACAGGTACCCAAATCTCCAAGCAGAATTCCCTGTGATGATGCCTAAGAAACATTGATAGGTCCTCAAATTGTAAACATACAACTCATGCCAAACAAGCCATCCAGGAATAGACTCTTGCACAACAGCACAATGATTTCCTCTAAGGTCTTTCTCTAGCCTGAGAAAGCTGTCACTGTTCATCATTACAGAGCTCTCCATGCCCTTGGCCCACACAATAGAGCACTCAACCATTCCATTCTCTGGTCCAATTAAAGATCGCCCCAAAATAGCCTAAATTCCAGGCATCTGCTGAATCACAGTCAGAAGCAGATCCCCCCTGCACTCAACCAAGAAAGATCATTTAGGCAATGGGGCCCCTAAGACCTACTCCTGCTTCACTGTCACCGATCCCAGAGGACAAAGGTGATCGTAGATCTTACAGAAAGCCCCAACCTCAGCACTGCCTCATTTTCTCTCAGCAGCCATGTTGGAGAGCTCATCTCAAAGGCTGATCCCTTTGCATCCTCATAATCACTGTTTTCCAACTCAGGGGCACATTCCATCCATAGGGATTCCATACTGGACTCCTTTCAAATGGTATAAAAATAAGACAAAAGTCATTTAAAAAAAATATGGATGCATGACGTACCAACTAGTTGGTGTCAACTCTCACATTGATAGAACTTCTCCAGGATGATCTGTCTCCAGTCTGGCCCTTCAGATATTCCAATTATGCATCCATCATGACTGTAACTGAGTCTGTTCACGTTGCTGCTGGCTGTTCTCTTTTTCCTCCTCTTTCCTTCCATCTTTTCTTCTATTATACATGTCTCAAGCAAGACAGCTCTTTCTATAATGTGTCCAAAGTAGAATAATTCCAGCCTGGTCATTTGTGCCTCAAATGAAAATTTTGGATTGATTTGTTCTATAATCCAGTTGTATATTCTTTTGGTTATCCAGGTATTCTTCGAAATCTTCTACAGTACCAGCATTCAAAGGTATCAGCATTCCTTCTATCCAGCTTCTTCAACGTCATAATCATTTTTCTTAAATACACATTTCTAGGAACGTATATCGATCAATGAAGGTTAGAGGAACCTATATATTTATGAGTAACATTTGGTCCTCTTTGTCAGTTGAAATAAGGTTTCATAGTACTGGATTTTTGTTTTGTCTCCTCCTCTTAATTAATGGCTGTATTAAATTGATCTTGAAGTAAATACTATGATTTAAAAAGACACATTTGTGTGTGTCTATCTGTATCTGTGTAGCTATACTGCTGCTTCTGAACTCATCCCTAGGATTCATGTGAATAGAGTATGGAACTTCTTTATATATGTAATGTATGACAGGTCAACTGGGTTGCAAATCGATGTACAAATCTATTTATACATTTGTAAATTTTGGGCCTGCTTTGTGAGGGGGAAAGCTATATCGTGGCAATAGATTTATCGGTGTTCAACCAAAGGGAATAATTATTTGTTTTTGTCCTTTTTTAAAAAATGTACTTTTTACATGTTTTCGTCTAGTTTTTTTTGTCTGTTTAATTTTGAATAAAATAAAATTGTACAGGCAGTTCTCGAGTGACAACAGTGCATTTAGTGACCATTGAAAGCTACAACGACACTGAAGTGACTGATGTGACCGATGACCATTTTTCACATTTATGACCATTGCAGCATCCCTGTGGTCATGGGATCAAAATTCAGATGCATGGCCACCAACTCATATTTATGACAGTTGCAGTGTCCCAGAATCATATGATACCCTTTGGACAAGCAAAGACAATGGGGAAGCCAGATTCACTTAACAACCATGTTACTAACTTAACAACTGCAGCGATTCACTAAACAACCATGGCAAGAGAAAAGGCCATAAAATGGGGCAAAATCTCACTTAGCAACAGAAATTTTGGGCTCAAGGACGATCTGTTTAAGATCTGTATGGGATATGTAACTCATACTGATGTTGTTCAATCAAGAAGTGGGCAATACAGAAAAAGGTTGCTGAATCATATAATGGAACAACAATAGGGGATCGTCTGGAACAATTGTTCAACATGTTCTCCTTTTCAAAAAACAAAACAAAACTCAATGATTTCACTGCTCAAAGGGAATTTCTCTCTCCCATTTTTCCAGCTTCTGAGATCAAACTTACAAACATTTTTCTCTCTGATAAATGTATACACTGAACATGTTTGAAGCTGGTAAATGGAGAAGCATTTCAGATTTAACTCTGGTTTTGTTTTCTTTCTGATGTTTGGTCTTGCCTCCATTTTCTGTGACGAGGATAAATGTAAGCTTAAGATAGCTACATCTGCATTATGTGTTTGGAAAATAAGGAACAATGTACCTCACCCCCCCCCACCTCAC
>JANHFL010009655.1:0-24422 GCA_032468155.1 Oxyrhabdium leporinum | reverse complement strand
AGAATGATTTTCCTCCTTCTAAGTGAGTAATTACAATCAATGGTAGTGGAGGAGAAAAGTTGATTCTGCTGATTTTTTATTCTCTCCCCTTCTTGTACTGCTGATGTTACCTACTTGCGTCATGAAACATCTGCAAAAAAAACCCAGCCAAACTCAGAGAGCACCAAGGACCCTTCATTTCAACCTTAATACAAATATTCTCCTTTATTGGCCCTGAAAAGAATGTTTGGCATGGATTCTGAGATGAAAAGTATGATGGGAGGTTCTTAATGCTCTCTGAGCTTGGGTGTTTTCTTGCAGACGTTTCGTCATCCAAACTAGGCAAATCATCAGTGCTAGTATGGAGTAGGGTTTGTTCTCAGTTTATATTCTAGTGGCTTGCTCTGTCCGTGTTGGTGAGAGTGGTCTTAGAAGTTCTTCAGTTGGGTTGTTTACTGTTAGCTTATGTGGCAATTCCTTGATTGGGGCATTGTTTACTTCTTGATTGTTGGTCTGATGTTAACCTTGATGCTAATCTATGCTCATCTGAGCATAGATGAGTCACGGTGGCACAACGGTTGGAGTGCAGGGCTGCAGGGTACTTCTGCTGCCTGCTGGCTGCCTTCAATTTGGCAGTTGAAATCCCACCAGGCTCAAGGTTGACTCAGCCTTCCATCCTTCCGAGGTGGGTAAAATGAGGAGCCAGATTGTTAGGGACAATAGGCTGACTCTGTAAACCGCTTAGAAGGCTGTAAAACACTGTAAAGTGGTATATAAGTAAGTGCTATTGCTATCTGGGTGTTGTATTATAGAAAAGTATGTATTTTGCTGTTAGACCATTTTTGAAGGCCTAGAGTAGAGCCTGGACAACTATTGCTCCCAACTTTTAAAGCTTGAGGAAACTTCTACCTTAGCAGTCCACGTTCGTCTATCTGCTCAAAATATCTATAGTTGCAGCTCAATTCTCCATGGCTGTTCTTGCACTGTGTATTAAGGTACAGAGAGTTTATCCAGCTAGTCCAGCTGTTTAGGAGATAATTACAACAGAATCCAACCTGTTGTATAATAATCCTCCTGGGCGAGCTGCCAAGAGCCCGAGGCTTATTCCCATGATAATTTCTCCAACTCATTTAGGAGTTACAGAGATTGGAACTTGGGATCCTTGCACAAACAATGTTTTTGCCAATAATTGGATATGGGTTGGAATTGGATGCTTGAGTTAAATCTTATTTAGGGCCAACTTAATATGATGCCTACAGATATGTCATTTAAAATGAGTATCATGCAAATGGACTTCACAAATCATAACTACAACAATCCGTCTGTTTGAGTTATAATTCTTGGGATTGTGGAAGGAAATGGACCAGGAGGCAAATATTTGGAAAAGATGAGAGGGAGGGGAGGGGAGGGGAGGGGAGGGAAGAGGAGAGAAGAGAAGAGAACAACTTCATAAATAAAAACAACAAGATAAAACATTAAAACAGTAACTATTAACACTCAGATTGACAAACTTGGCAAGGAAGGGAGCAAGATTCACCCGGGGGAGGAGGTGGGGTTTTATCTCAGTCCATTAACCACCTCCAAAATGAGATGCCCTCATTGGGAGCACAGGCGAGTTGGCAGAGCCAGAATGGCGCAGTGGTTAGAATGCAGTATTGCAGGCAAACTCTGCTCGCTGCCAGCACTTCGATTCTGACCAGCGCAGAATCAGGTTGACTCAGCCTTCCATCCTTCCATGGTTGGTAAAATGAGGACCCAGATTGATGGGGGAAGTTTGCTGATTCTGTAAACCACTGAGAGAGGGCTGTAAATTACTAGGAAGCGGTATGTAAGCTGAAGTGCTACTGCTATTTCAGGAGGCCAAGAGGGTTAGGATAGTTCTCATCTCAGGGAGCATGATGTTCCAGAGGGTAGGAGCCATGGCAGAAAAGACCCTATCAGCCATAATCCCTTGGCTGATGGAGTCCACAACATGCTCCTTCTTCCAGTGTGGGTGGGGTGGGCCTATCTCAAAGGGATGAGCCAGCTCCTCAGAAACCCTGGATCCATACCATGGAGGGCTTTGCAAATAAGAACTAATACTCTAAACTGGACCTGGAAGCAAACTGGCAACCAGTACAGCTTGTGAAACAGCAGTGTAACATGGGCCAGCCTAGCAGCCCCAAGAACTGTCCACACCGGCTGTAGCTTCCAGATACTTTTCAAGGGTAGCCCCATGTAGACAATATGTGGGAAATGAAGGCACCTTTCATTCTGAGATATCTGATGTGTGTGTCCTGCATCCTGACGTGCACACCAGGGTGCAGGATGTCAGCGGGGAGTCCCTGAGATGCACATGGCATCACTTGCCTTCCCCTTTCCCAGCAGATACCTGTAGTTAACACACTTTAATTACCCTTGCTTCGGTGAAGACGAGATGCACTGCATCTCCTTCTGTCTTCTTGTGTTTCTTTCCCACACCCTTCCTTTCCATCGCGGACTGGAGTGGATTGATTTGTAAAGTGCGCACTCACACCAAACCCAGAGGCTCTGGGTTCTTGAATTTTCAGGCCCGCTTACACTGCTGGCAAGCAACCCTTTGCTCCCTCCACCGCCACCACCCACCCCCACTTTTTTTTTTTTGATTGAAGAACACTAGAAATCAGCCAGGGAGCAGGTGGTGTATTGTGTTAGATTAGCCCTGATTGAATTCTTACACAGCCGGCTGATTGAGGCTGGTGTTCAGCAACTGCACAATTCTGCAAACAGTGAGCTGCAATGAAGAGGCCATTTTGCTGGATCATGTCCCTTAATCAGTCTCCTCCTTTCTATTGATATTGCTACTGAGTGTCTTTCATCTGCCAAGTCGCTTGCTCCTTTCCTGGACCTGCGGAGTTAAAAAAAAAACACACCATCAAATGGAACAATTCTGAGCCAAATGATTTTTGGTGAGGCAGTTTCTCCCAGCCTCTCGGTACAGAAGCATTGTTATCACTGTTATTATGGTTGGTTGAACAGCCAGCTAGACGCTGAGACTGGATTTGGCGTTTTTATCCATCTATTGAGTCCTTCTCAAGAGCTGTGGGATAGGCAAATGTGGTTGTTGGATGGGGCTAAGGGTACTCTTGCAGGCAAAGCTGCCTTTTGTAATTGACTGGTCATGATTGTGTCAATCAATTGTTAGTCGCATAATGTCATATGCAAATTCCTAAAAAAAACACCCCAATTTCCTAGGAGTCCTTGGAAAACAGCCTGTATTAACCAGGACTAACTTTTCTGCGATGATGAAACTTGTGCTCCAGCAAACATAAGCTACATCTCCGTAGATTTCAGAAAAAAAATAATATTTGCAGCTCAGAGTTGAGCAGCAGAGTCCTTGATGCCCTCTGAGCTTGGTGCTAGGCCAATCTAGCATGGGTGATGTTACCTAGTTTGGCAATGAAATGTCTGCAAGGAAATCACCAAGCTCAGAGAGCACCAAGAACCCCTTAAATTTCTGTATGTTTGGATTCCTGTCAAAGAGATTGATGACTACCTCATCTCCAACCCTCATCTTCTCCTGGTCACTTCAGCTCAGGTTTTCCTAGCATACAAAGTGTTCTTAATCTTTGTAAATGGTTCTTAAAAATCCTTGACGACTGCTTTCATAGTAATAGCCTTTCAGGAGAAATGTTTTGCAAACGACTAGAGACAAATACACAAATTGTAGAGTTTAGAGTATTTGAACTGCAAAAAGCCAGATGGTATGCCTACATAAATTAAATTATGCAGAAACTTCCTAACAGTGAGGTCAATTAACCAGTGGAACAGCTTTCCTCCAGAAATTGTGGGTGCTCCATCACTGGATGTTTTTAAGAAGAGTCTAGACAGTCACTTATCTGAAATATTATAGGTTCTCCTGCTTGAGCAGTGGGCTGGACTAGAAGACCTCCAAGGTCCCTTCAAGCTCATTCTGTTCCATTCCATTCCATTCCATTCTATTCTATCTATTCTATTCTATTCTATTCTATTCTATTCTATTCTATTCTATTCTATTCTATGCAAATTAAAAGTATGGACTCTGTGACTAGAATGGCAGATGGGGTGTACATATTTTTATTTTTGTTTAATCATAAGGAAAAGGAGGAAGATTGTAAATTCATTTTGGAAAGTAGAGAGGTAGATGTTAGACTAGGACTCCAATTGTTGGATAGCAAATATCTATATTATCACTAGAGGGCAACAAGGAGATGTAAAAGTCTAATGCTGCCATCCGGTGGTCCTCTGAATTTTTGGCAATCCAGATATAGTAGCACTAAATAAAGGTAGTTCTGTATAGATGGAAACAAAAAAAATAAAAAAATAAAAGCACATTGGCGGCTGCTTTAATACAATTCTCTCCTTGTTTTAATTCCAAGAAGGAAATATATTTTTATAAAATGAAGTATTGATGCACAAGACATCAGCTGTGGCAAATAATCAAGAGCCTTTATAGGGACATAAATTACCCATTCCATTTATCTGAATTGCAACAATATAAAGGATACATTCTAAGTGTAATTTATGTGAGGACTTCACATTTGTAGATACATAAGCAAAATTGGATGTACTGTTAGTAATATTTTACTCTTTTCTCTGAGAAAGAATTACAACGTTATTCTAAGCCTGCTAACAACTGAAATAAAAAAGCACCTTTCTTTCAATTTTCCCTCAAATCCCATTACAGAGAGTAAGTACTATAATGCTCCACTTCAGTTTACCAAACAATGTTTGTGTTATCTTCTTTTTTCCCCCTATATCAATGTTCCAATATTTTTCAACAAATGGAGTGAAACCTTAATGCAATAAGTTATTGCTAATAACTTGCTACCAATAAACTAAGCCCATGATCTACGTTAACGATGGGCCAAAACCTACCCCTTGTTACACGATATTAAGTTTTGGCAGGTCTGAAACAAATAAATCAGCAAAGGTGGTAGTGCGTAGGGATAACTCTCCTAGTTCTTTTCAATAATTTTCTTCATGGTTTGAGAGGGTTACCCTTTTTGATTGACTTTTAAAAGATCTTAAAAGCAGGTCCCATGTGATGAACCTGTAATTGTTGTTATTTATAGATGTCTAGGTGCAAAGCATCAGGACCACATGCCAAATTTCAATTCAAAAAAGATTTATTGCTCAAACTTATACACAAGAAAATAGTCAATTGAAGTTCCATACTAAATTGATAAGGGTCAAGAGGAATTTGAATTAGAATGTTTATGGGAACATAAGGATGCTAGGCTTATGACTCATTTCACTCTGCCCACTCCCCCAGCTCTGCCTGCTCTTTTCCTATAGTAAATCATTTTTCATATTAGGATGAAATCTTGACTTACAAGATCTAAGTGCATTGGGCCTCATATGCAATGAATCAAACGTCAGTTGCACTCGGTTGGTGTCATGGATGTAATGACGTCATTTGTCAAAGCTCGCAGCCATGATAGCCAGATTCTCAGAGTAGGAATAGGCAATTTTAGCAAGAGAAAAGAGGACAATTGGCTCTAATTTATCAGCAAATATGTTTCAAATTTAAAACCTTCCCATTACCTTTGATTACCTTTCTAATGGAATCTTGGGTTCAGTGCTAATTGCTTATTTGACTCCTTAGAAATGTCCATCGGTTCTTGTTTGTCAATATTTTAGAAATGTCCAAATTCTTTCCTAGAGCCAGAGAATTATGTGTTGTGTGATGAAGTGCTTACACAGGGGAAACCAGTTGTGTCTTTTGCAGAAGGACAACAGATAAATAATGCAATTTCATCATTTGTGTGATGCTGGTGCCCTCCTAAATTTTTTCATATGGCCACCACAACTAAGTCTTTAATTTATTGCACTTTTCTTGCACATGTTCTTTCCCCTCTTAATTGGATATAATGAGGCTTAACATAGTGAAACTTAATTTTAACAAACTGTCTTGGGGTTATGATTTTACTTGAAACTTCCAACTCTGGTAATTTACAGTATGTAAAAAGAAAAAAGAGTAAATGGTCCTGCGTAGCTTCTTTGATTTCAGCAAAGTACCAAAGATATTAGGAACATGGTGGCTCATGAGGTTAGAATGCTGGGCTGACAATTGGCAGTCTTGGGTTTGAGATCCGGTTGCTGCATCAGGATGGCATGAGCTCCCATCATTCGCCCCAGCTCCCTCCAACCCAGTGATTCAAAAGTGGGTGTGTGCAAGTAGATAAATGGGTACCACTTTGGTAGGTAACCAAAGTGGTAACTTTGGTAGGTAACCACTTTGGTAGGCAACTTCACGGGGACATGAAAGGAATACCCAGCTAGGCGTCCCTTGGGCAACAGTGATGTTACTGGCAAATCTTTTTGCCATGGAAGCACTTCGGCACTTCCAAACGGAAATTCAGCATAGTACCAAAGATTCTTACCTTCCTTCCCTAGTGAATCGATGCTTTCCAGTCCAAAATTACACTTCTCCCTGAAATGACCAGATCCCATGTATTGGGAGAAATAGAAAAGGGATGTGTTATGAGTTCAGGGAGTCCTCGAGTTACAACCATTCAAAATTATGACAGACCCCCCCCCAAGAAAAGAGCCCCCACACTTATGATGACCCAGTTCAGAATTTCCAACAGCTAGAGACCCATGCACACCATAGTCACATGACTGTACTTCAGACCCTCAGCTACCGCATCACATTTATGGCCGTTTGCAGCCTCCCATAGTTACATGACCATGACTTATGACATTTTTGCCGAAAACAGGCATTTACTTCCAGTTTTCACAAAAATTGCTGCAGAGTGAACAGTGGGTTCACTTAACAACTGTGGCATTCGCTTAACATCCATGGATTCACTTCACAACCATGGTGATTTGCTTAATGACCACCACAGAAAAAAAGGTCATAAAATCGGGTTGGTCATGTGATGGCCTGCTTTGCAGCCATCATGACTTACGACCTTAATGGGCAACCTCAAGGACTACTTTAAATCATGTTTGTTCTTTTTTTTTTTAATTAAAGAACCAAAGGTTGGAAATTCTTCAACCGCCTACACAGAGTTCGCTTTACCAAATAACAAAACAAATTAATAGACTTAATATATCCAAGAGTTCTGTTTCAAAGCCCACTTCAACCTTTGCATGAAATTACTTCTCCATCAGCTTGTCTCATCATGCCCCAGACTCTTAAAAAATTCAAGCACCACATTTATCCCTGCCTTTTAAAAAATTTATTCCCTATACCCTGTGACAGCGGGGTTTCCAGAGTTTGCAGGAATAACTAGCAACCTGTAATTATTTTACCCACCAAAATATATTACATGGTCTGAATGAATGATGTCCTTCCCTCCTTGTCAAAATGCCAGGGCTTTTTATGTGGCGGATAGGAAAAGTACCAACAGGAGGTAGAAGAAAGAAAACTTGAGTGGAAGCATGCCAGAAAAAAATAGTTTCCTTAGCAGCAATGAACGGCCTGGGTGTTACAGCTAAGACCCTTCTGTCCTCGTCACCATGAATAAATATCATCCATGACAAAAGCTCAGCAGATGATACCTTATCCTTCCTTTAGGACCTATTGTATTAAACTCGATATTACACGCCACAGATGTCATTGTTCGGCAAGCTAATTTGACGATTTATGTTGTTGGGAAAGGATTAGTGGAACCTCATGTTTTGATAGCCTGCTTCTAATTTGCATCTTTAAGAGTCGGGATTTCAGCCAAGTTCTGCTCTTTTGTGTTTACTTTTGAACAGCCCTGTTTATTTCTCATGATTATAAATAAATCTTCTCTTCCTCCTATCCACCCTTCCAATCATCCTGGAACAAGATTTGGTTGGAGTTTCTTAACTCTGAAACTAGAAGAAACAACTGGGAGAGGACACTCGGCTATGTCGATGATAGGCAGTTGTCTTATCTCCAACTGGGCCAAGCAGAAGATGTTTTAGATGCCGTGGTGGCACAGTGGTTAGAACGCAGTACTGCAGGCTACTTCTGCTGACTGCCAGCTGCCAGCAGTTTGGCAGTTCAATTTTCACTGGCTCAGCGTTGACTCCGCCTCCCATCCTTCTGAGGTCGGTAAAATGAGGGCCCAGATGGTGAGGGACAATATGCTGACTCTGTAAACCACTTAGTGAAAGCTGTAAAGCACTGTAAAGCGGTATATAAGTCTAAGTGCTATTGCTATATGATGGTAGATAAATTATTTAGAACGTACAAAGGCATTTCAAATGTATGTTGGAAATGGGAAGAATAAGAAGTGACATTCTATAGTGCTAACTGAACACTAAAAAAAAGCTTAAAAATGGAATTAAATACATACATTGATGCAGAGGATTTTAAAGATTAATAGCCAATTAAATCTAGAACTTTTACTTTTAGGACTAATGGGTAAAAAGTTTGGAAAGAGTCATGGAAAATTATTTCTATATATGATTACTTCGGAAAGATTGTTATATGCACAAATAGGGAAAGATTCAGCATTTTCTTCTCATGGAAGGAACACAGAGAGAGGGCTGTAAAGCACCGTGAAGCAGTATATAAGTCTAAGTGCTATTGCTATTGCTAGATGTTCTGACTGGCATCTGGAGGTTGTTAGGGCCAAACAGACACAGATTAAACGCCAGAAAAAACAGATCCAGAAATAGTTTTGAGTCCTGTATAATCCCATTGCCAGGTGCAAGAAATCAGGGATCAAGGCAGTTCAAATGATTACAAATTTATTGTATGCTAACACTCTACAAGAATCTGAACTACTATCAGTCAAAGCAAATTGGCAGTAGATAAGAATGTCAATGGAATTCAAGGTTGGCTGGACTTAGATCTCTTCTAGGTGTGAAGGGACTCAAGATTGATGATGTACTTGACCCGTCTCTCGGGCTCCTCCTGGTCTCTCCTATATCCATCTTGATGGGGTTCACATTTCTATGGAAGGGTCAAGAATGCAAAATATATTGGAAAGAGACTACATTATAGTTCCACACCTTTCATGAATTCAGGCCACAGTGTAATGTTTCACTGGCGTTTTAAGAATTGCTGTTTTCCAGTGGGAGTTGAGGTAGTTCCATGCACACAAGTTTGCATTGATGGGTACACACAAACACACATGGTCCTGAAAAATGGCGTTGTCATATTTTCTTCTTCTTCCATGTCCAGATCAAACTTTAGACTGCCAAAATGAAGCCACCTTCTTGGCTTGGTCGTTGGCCAAGAATAAGTCATTGTTGGTACATGTTTTTGGTAGTAGCCGACATACCAGCTGATGGGCTGGACTCTGTGTCTCTCCATATTCACATGACGTGTTGTTATACACTAAGAGCCCCCACTTGAGCATATCCATCTTACACTTTGGCATTCCAACTCTCAACCTATTCAGGGTCGTTCAAGTAGCATAAGGGAGGTCAGGTCCTTCAGCCATATCCTCCTTTAATGTTATTCCTTGCTCAATGGTCTCCTTCATCCATCTTTTAATTCTGTTTCTCTCTTGCATACTCTCAAGATAGAATGTTTGTTCCTGCCATAAAGCTGTTCCTAGATTTGCCATGTTATCTGAAGTTTGTTTCTGCAGGCCAGCTCTCTGAGTGGGAAACTGGCATTAAATGGTGAATTGAGTTCCATTGAATAATTCTCCTTATAGCTTTCCTATCTATGGCTGCAGCTCATATTTCTTCCACAAAGTTATTCAAGGCAAATTACACTGATTTTCCAGACAATCTGCTCTCCAAGCAATGACCCCATCCATGTTAGGAAGGTAAAAACTTAGACTTTTTAGGGTTTGGTTGTTTTTTTTTAATACAAACTATTTGCAACTCTTTGGCCAGTTTCCTGCAAAAAAAACCAAAAACCAAACAAAAACCAAAGCCACCCAGTTGTAAGTATGTATTTACTTAAAGACCACACAGTTTCCTTAATCACATGGTTCGCTTAGCAACCATAGGGACTTGCATTATGACCAGCGTAAAAGCAGTCCAAAAAACCAACTCAGGTCATATGGTGATCCACTTAACAACCACAATGACGTACAAGCAAAATTATGGGCTCAATTGTGGACATTAAGTGAGGACTACTTCTGTTAAGAAAGTAAATTAAATTATCTTTGTAAGAGCTAAAGCCACAAATCAAAGTAGGCTTTGTGGCTATTTCTGTTCTTCCTGGAATTGTATAAGTTTATTTTTCTTCTCCATGATAGTTTTATAGTAGCCTGATTACTCTGAAGATGAATAGTGAATGCCAGGAAAATGTTTGGGTTTTTTACTCTTAATTTGATCCTTTCTAGGGAAAACCCTCTGGCTTAAGTTGTGATCCCACTATGTCAAAGCTTGTTCCCTGTATGTAAATCCATTAAATAAGTCTCTTCTGTCAAGCACAAAAAATCTGCTAAGTTTCAATTGAGAAGATTTATTGTTCAAGCCTATACACATGAATCTAGACTAAGATGCAATATACCAAATTAGGGTCAACACAATTCAAGAGCAGTTGGATTTAGGCCATTTGTGGGAATGTAAGGACTCTAGGCTGATTCATCCCTTGACTCTACCCTCAGCTCCGCTTGCTCTTCTCTGACATCTTCCCCTGTTGCCTATTGGAGACACTGTCATAAAATGGCCATTGGAAAAAAGGCAAAACTGTAAGCATTGCATAAAATGAGACAGAATGCTGGTTTCTGAGCAAGAATTAACCAGGGGACTCAATAGAATTATTCAGCATCATGGCACCTGGCTTGTATTTGCAAAGCCCCATTTTGGAGAAGCAAATCCTTTAGAGAAAGGGATGCTTAAATGCAAATGACATCAATACACCAAGTTCTTCCATTGACCACCTGCACTTCAGGTAGACAAACAGTTATTGTTGGGATAGTCTATATGTCATCAAGACTGATTCTTCCATTTGGTTCTGCTCGGAGGAGTTTTGATGGGAAACAGAATGGGTTTATTCAACTGCGCCATCAAATGAAATCTGCAGTGGATGTACAAAAGGCATGGACTTGAATTGGTCCCAGCTCCATTCAGATAGGGAATCAATGCAGAACACAACAGCACACAACATTCAGTGACGCGAAGGAACCAACAGCTTGAGAATTACAGTCAGCTTTGCAGCCTGGGATTTTTTGAAATTCCATTTCACAGCTCCACAAGTACATTCATAACAAAAAAAAATGGAAGGAAATTTTGTATGATTTGTCATTGTTTGCATAGCACTTTGTGGAAGTCAAGGAACATAGGCTTGTTAAGCTTCCAAATACAAACCTATATTTATATTAAAGCACTGACACAGAGATCAACACATGTTTTGAAAAAAAAGGCTCACATTTTCTGGCAGTTAATTTTCCTGGCAATATTGCATCATTATCTTCTTCTTCATCTTCATCTTTCTTGCTGCCCATAGCAGCGAAAAATAATAACGGTTGTGTTGGAAAAGTACAAAACAGTTTCCTAGAAGTTAACATATTGGATGTAAATCTGTGTTCCTAATAAAAAGTCAAGTGAGATATTCAACTGCTAACAATGGAATTGTAACCATGCACGGGAATAAATGAAAATGTAGAGTACAGAGATAGTCTTAAAGGAAATTTATGGTCAATGTGAGGAAGATGAACTTAGCCAGGGCAAAGAAAAAGGTGTGAGAAAAAAGCAACACCTGAAGACTGCCCTGCCTTCATTCTCTTTGGTAGAAGACAAAAAGGCTTTCAAGATTCTGTTACTATAGATTGCATCAGTAAAGTTATTGTCCAGTATTTCCACGAAAGGTCTAGGTGATGTTTACAGCATTTGCTCTAAAGTTTGGTCTAGTGGTTAAAGGGCTGGACTAGAAAGAAGAACACTGAAACCTATCCCCAGCTTTGGCATGAAAGCCAACTGGGTGACTTTGGGCCAATCACAAAGAGGCATTGAATTCTAGTCCTGTCTTAGGTATGAACACTGGCTGGGTGACTGTGGGCCAATCATCAGGAGATGTACATAAATCATGAAAAAAATCAGCCTGTCATATAGATTCAGATGATTCAGATTCCTGGACCATACCTTTTGTTTTAGAAGGATGCATTCCTGAAGATATTTCATAGATATATGTTCAAGTCTCAAAATCCCAGAGAGATTCTGACTGGAGAAGTGTGTCTGGCTGTGAGTTTCTTCAGCGGAGTCTTTTTTTTTTTTTAAAAAAAAAACTAATTAAAAACCCTTAACTAACATTTCCAAATATAGAAAAGAAAATTTTAATATACAAATAGTCTGCAGATCGTGATTTGTTTTTCTTTGTCTTTGGTAGGGGGTACATTTGGGATTGGGTTAATGGAAACTCTAATTTATTTTACTTCTTAGTGCATTAATACAGTAGTACGCTTTGTGAATCTCAATCTAATATCAAATAAGCAGGCTCGGAAGAGGGAGAGATATTGTTTTGGCTTATTGCAAAGTCAAAATTTAGACATCAGACAATTAGTCCTCTCTCCCTCCCCCTCCCCTTTCCCCTCCTGCACAAAGCAAAAAGGAAAGAATCACTATAATACTGTCTCATCAAACAGTAAAAACACACACTTCATCTTTAATGAGGGGTGCGGTGAGTTGCTTGAACATCTTTCTCCTAGATATTTAGATGGTTACAGGCATGGACGTTGTCTGTTTTACAGATTACTGTCCTGATTTTACCAGTCCATACAATGAATAATTTAACAAAAAGTCATGTAAGTATCTCTTTATTATTCATTATAATGAACTGAGAGAGGAGTAATAGTCCACCCGACTGCAATCTCCCCAGGGCTTCACTTAACTAGACTGAACTTAGCTCTTTGGGAGTTAATTTGAATAAAGAGGAGGTTCTGATATTACAACTTTAGGCAGCCACTTCACAAGTCGAGATTGAGAAAGGTAGAAAGTAAGCTGCTGTGGAACTCAGCAGAAGGGAATGCAGAAGAAACTTGTGAATGGAAGGAGAAAAGTGGGTCTAACAGACTAACAAGAGTTGGAAGGGACCTTGGAGGTCTTCTAGTCCAATCCTCTTTACTATTTCAGTCAAACTGTACTATTTCAGACCAATCTCTTCTTTAAAACCTCCAGTGATGAGGCACCCACAACTTCTGAAGGAAAGCCATTCCATTGATTTTAATTGTTCTGTCAGAAAATTTATCCTTGGTTCTAGGCTGATTGGAAAGAAGGTCCATTTATTGATGAAGCAGAACCACCAACCACGTGTGATTCTGAGCAGCTGACGAAATGATGTTGAGAGTGTGGGGTTTTGATATCTTCTTTGGGCTTTGTATTTGAGCTTCCTGTTCATGTGCAAGAACATGTCCTTTAATATTCTATTGGCTGTTGTCCGATTCCTATGAGGTCATGTAGAGGTTATGTAGGGGTCATAGCTGGCTCTATAAGCAAAAGAGGAAATGCAAATCCTAGGTGTTTGTCTGAGCTAATCTGGTCAACCTCTGGTTTATTGTTTATCTGAGCTCCCAGGTGAAGTTTGGACTGTTCTGGCAGTGGTGCAATCAAGGGGCTTGTGTTCTGAAAGGGTGTTGGGCAATTCCTATTGTGGCTTAATGGCTTTCTCCTGTGTTGGATCTTGGGTGAGGGGCTAATCCTACCATTCTGCCCTTGTTCAGACTTTGCTGCAGCGAATTTCGAAATATCCTGTCTTGAATGGATTACCAAATCTGCATTTATAAAAGCTGCCTCCTCAGTTTCTGCTTCGGGGCAAGGAGACTGGGGCTGCTTCTTGCCTCTAAAAAAAAAAAAACACGTTTCTCCATTTCTCCTTTTGGGAAAATATTATATTCTATCTTTTTCTTAATATTCCTCAAAATATTTCATTCTTCTAGGAGGACGGAAGTAAGTGTAATTTGAGAAACCCTTAGATCTCACAGGTGATGTCTATGGAAGGGATGATGCCAACTTACAAATGCTACTTGCATGTTGGTTGAAAAACTAACCAAGCTATCAATGTCTATGGAGATTCTCAGTCATCTAGGTCAAAAGGCATCTTTGGGCCAGGCTAACAATAAGTTTCCCTTTGAGATTTGCCGGGTAAGGATGGTCTTTATTAGTAGATCAACAGGAAAAAAGGTTGGCCAATTGAAATCTAATTTGTACATTTGTTGTCTCCGGAGCTATTTACAACAATCCTTTAAAGGAAGGTAAGATGATAGGTTTGAGCAAATGTTTGTTCAATGTAGAACGAAGGCTTCCTTGGCAGTTCTGAACCTCACAGCCTTTTTAGATCTGATGCAACTTCACCCACTCAAGATACACGTTTTGATATCCGGGAGAGGTACAGCAGATCTTCCCTGTAGGGTCAGTGCATGTTTCTCCACTGAGTTTGCATTAAAAATCCACCTCAGTCTATTGTGTGACTCGTTGTCAGATGCAAACCACGGGGCAGCTTTTCATTCCGCCTAATGAATAGTGAATTTATTGCGGTTCGTGGATGGGCTTTTTGCAGAAATCTCTTGCCATTTAATGCCGTGCTGAGCTGCAGCTGAATTTAGAGATCCGCACTGTGAATTAGGAAGATCTTCCAGGTCACAGTATGTGTTTTATCCCTAATACTTGGAAAGCAGTTCTCTGGAGCATATGAACATACTTTCTCTGTGTGAAAATGACAACAGGCTGCATTCTGAGAAATGTGGATGATACAGGCTAGGTGTATATAGCATGCTAATACAATTTGCTTGGATCGGTTTTGGCTAACCCAGCTGTTATGGTTGACGAACCATGGTTTAAGGGTTAGAGTGATGTGGCTGAGCAAGATACCTACATCCTGTTATGTTTTGAAACCATGGACTGGAGATGGACAAGGTATGAGCCACTGTGGCACAGTGGTTAGAATGCAGTGGTTAGAAGTGAAAAAATGCAAGTTCTGGGAACTTCAACGTTTCATCCCAACAGGAGAAAGGGGGAAATGTATCATCTGATTAGTTTTATCCATAATTTTATTTCACTTAAAAATGATAATAATAATGCATGGATGCAGACGTTTTTAACAGAGTAGTTAAATGATTGAAAAATAATAGAGAACAGGGACAGGAATTCATGATATGATTTTTTTTCCCCAGAAAGCAATAACAACCAATTCTTTTTCATTCTCTTTATTTATTTTATTAGGTGTACTGTGGACGACCGAGTCACGCGAGTAGCTTGGCTGAACCGTAGCACTATTCTTTATGCTGGAAATGATAAGTGGTCAATAGATGACCGGGTGGTCATTCTCACAAACACCAAAACTCAATACAGTATCAAGATCCATAACGTGGACATATATGATGAAGGCCCCTATACATGCTCTGTACAGACAGACAATCATCCCAAAACATCACGAGTTCATCTTATCGTCCAAGGTAAGACTCGGTAGACATTTGCTGATGAAATGAACATGAGGAGGCTCCATGATCTTTGTATAATTGTTTGGGGGTAGAGGACCTCAGGGCTTTATTAATAAAAATGGGTTATGAGTCCTTTTCTGGACCATCCAATTCTACCTTGAATGATTTCATTTACCATATTTCCCTAAAAATAAGACCGGGTCTTATATTTTTTTTTACACCAAAAAGGCACCAGGTCTTATTGTCGGGGTGGTGGTGGTGTGACTCACCTCACTTGCACCCATCGCTCCCCATCTCCTTTTCACTATCAGAGGCCTTCAGGAACTTCATTTCAGGCTGGGAATACTTTCCTGAAGGCCTCTGCTGCCAATAACAGACTGCCGGATCGGTCCGGAGCTCTTCGGGTCTTAATTAGGACTTATTTTGGGGTAGGGCTTATATTGGGCACAAAGTAAGCTAGGACTTACTTTTGAGGTAGGCTGTATTTTTGGGAAAACATGGTAGAAATGAGGGGGGGGCTTCCACTGGTTAACGATGAATGAACAAATGCCATAGGTAGTAATTGACATATTTCTGTCTTTTGATGTCAGCTGGATTCTTGACGGTTCAATTCTTTTGTGGCTTGTAATTTTTGAGTGAAGGTTGTTTGTTTGTTTTCACTACTCTACTGAAAAAATATGGTTTGTATTATTATTATTTTTCTTGCTCTAGTACTACCAAAAAAGTAATGAACTTTTTCAGGCTTTACTTGAAGTAGAGGTTACGAAGTTTGATGCTGGGATGCACATGGTATACTACAAACGAGCCTAACCTAATTGTTGTGCATACAAGTATTACCCCGGTCTGCTTTAAATGATGTAGAAATAAAACTCTGTTTTGGATTCCCCAAGGGCAAAATCCACCATCTCTTTCCTACCTGGTGTATGTGTCCAAGTTTCATAGGAACGGAGATGCTTTGAAATAAGGAAACCAACTCCTTAACCAACTCCAATTCAACTACCATTGAATTATCATCTTTAGGAGGAAATAGAGTGGCAATATAAAAGACCTGACAGGTGCTATAGAAGAAGAGACTCAAAAAGAACAAGTCTAACACTTTCTGCAGCAAGTAAGAAAAAAGAAGACAGATTGCATAAGTATGTCAAAGTCATTGAAAACCATCAAGATACGTTGGCAGAGAACTTCAAGAGATAAATGCACACGAGAGCTCTGTTAGCCCAACACATTTGGGGAAGAATAAGAAGGACTGAATCTAGGATTTTTCTGACAGGAACAACTCAAGAATGTCCAAATTAAGGGCTAAAGTAACAGGAGATTTGCATCCTCTAGTGTGCTGTACTACAAGGATAGCCTTGATTTCACGGCTTTGATTAAGTTTTGCTGATCATCTTCTGAAGAAATGAAGATAAGGAAAGGCCGGCTTTCTTTTTTTTTTTTTAAAAAAAAGGATTTGATTCTCACTTTTAATAAACACAATAGAAACTAAAAGGAAAAAAAAAAGACATGAAAAAGTTCCAAAGGGCAGGAAAAAAAGGACAAAGTAGAGAAGGGGGAAAAAAATAAGAATATAGTAATTAAAAAGAAAAGAAACATATTATACAATGACTTCATCACAAGTATAAACTATTTTTATAACTTACCACCCTCTTAAAATACAACAAATGATCTCCTCTTCCCATATTTCACCTCTTATCTATAAATGAATCCTTTAAGCTAGTGTTTTTAACCCTCAGCCACTTGAAAACATCTGGACTTCAACTCTCAGAACACCTGGATTTCAACTCCCAGAATTCCCCAGCTAGAGAATTCTGGAAGTTGAAGTCTAGACATCCTCAAGTAGCCAAGCTTGAGAAATACTGCTTTAAGCTTTATCATTCATTCCTGATTAGCAATTAAGGGTTACCAGAGATAACAACAGGTCTATTTTAACCTGTATCAAATAAATCAACTTTCTATCTTTTTATCCTTTTATTTTTAAGAATCTTGATCTTTGGTCCTTTGAAATCATGCAATTCAACCCTGAGCTACAGATATTCTCTAGTAATTCCCTAAAAGTTTTCTTCCTCTGCAAAAAGAGGCATTAGTTTTCCTTATTCTGGGGGACAGATTAGAATTAATTTCACATTGTAAACCAGGGCTGTCCAACCTTGGCAACTTTAAAACTTGTGGATTTCAACTCCCAGAATTCACCAAACAGCTATGAGAAAGTCTTAAAATTGCCATAAGTTGGACAGTCCTGTTGCAGACAGAAAAATCAGAAATCTCTCTTGGCTTTAAAATTAAAAAAAAATAAAAAAAAATGGGGGGTGGGAGGAGAAACATGGTTCCAGAATTCCACATTCCACCCAACACTTCTCCGTGAAAGTCCATAAAAACAAAAGTAAAGCCATGAATTTGCCATATGGTTAAATAAAATTGCTTTGCTTTGTTTTTTTAAAAGCAAAGGAAACGTTCGTCTAGGCTATAAAATGGAGTATCATCAGAAATAAGACCAGGAACATTGAAATCATACATCAGCAAATCAACACCTGGTCCACACACTGAGGAAGCAAATCTATCACCTGGTTACTACCTTGTCTCTTATATTGAGCTGTACTGTATTGCTGAGCAAATTATAGCAATTATTTCTAAATCTGTAGCTATGCCTAAGGATTAACGTGTGCAAAGGTTTATCCCTTCGTTTTCCTTTTCATTGTTTTGCATTGGCAGCTCTCTTTAAACACCTCCCTCCCTCTTTCTCTCTTTCTCCTTCCCGAACTCAAACCCCAGTACTAATTGATCTGTGGGTTTCATAAAGGAGAAGAAAGGGAAGGTCTTTATGCATTCCTCCCCACCTGATGGTAGGGAGCCAGAGCTTCTTTCAAGAACAGGAAGTCCTCGACTTACGACCGCAATCGAGCCTCCCATTTCTGTTGCTAAGTTGTCCCTTTTTACAACCTTTCCGGCCACGTTCGTTAAGTGAATCCCTGCAGTTGCTAAGTCGCTGACATGGCCGTTAAGGGAATCTGGCCTCCCCGTTGACTTTGCTTGTCAGAAGGTCGCAAAACGGGGAACACGTGACGCCCACCCACCCCGGGACCCCGCATGACCATCCTAAATACGAGTCAATTGCCGAGCACCTGGATTGTGTGGGGATGCAGCAGTGGCCGTAAGTGTGAAAAAAAAACCGGTCATAAGTCATTTTTTTTTCAAGAACATTGTAACTTTGAACGGTCACGTTGAACGGGTAACTGTTACAAGTCAAGGATTACTTATAGTGCCCGAGGCAAATATTTGCCTGGGGTTTCCATTGCTTAGAGCTACATAGCAGAAGGATTTTTTCCCGACTTTAGATGTGAACGTTGCATGAAAACCTACTTACCTGTGTACTCACCTGCATGCATACCTCCTGTTGATAAATAAATAATTCACAGGGAATTACAGGACCTCTTAGTCCATTAGCCCAGGAGAAATTCTTGTTTCTCCTTCTTAGTGCTTCCCCCCCCCCCAAACTTCCTACCCTACTATCCCAAGTGCTAAGTAGAATTAAGCATTTTCTCCTCCCACTCACCTTCAATTAGAAAGCAACTCCAGAGGGAGTTTCTTCCTAGCAACTGCTATTGGCTTTTGTCCAGTCTATAGATTAATTTTTCAGCGTTAGTCTTAGTTCAGGTTAGATAAAGATAATGAAAATTTCCTAATCCTCTTAAAGAAGATTTATCTGGCTGAGTAGAAAGCTCTTGCTGTAGAATAAGACATGTCTAAAACTTTCCCTTTAATTTCAAACAGCTGATGGATATTGACTTTGCAATGAGTCACTCTGAATTGGGGAGGGAAGAATCTGCACTTTGGCTTTTTTTTTGCCATCCTTTTAGGGGAAAAAAAAACAAACCCTTTACAAAACTGTTATTAAAATAATGTCTTCCTTTGTGCTTCATTTAAGGAGAAAACAAGTGGCCTTTCTGAGCTTCTTGGGGTGAGAAATCAGTCTTTCTTATAGGAGAAAAATACAACCACCTGTAGCTATCTCTTATTTATTTTTTATTTTATTTCATATATTTATTGAATTTAGATGCCACCCATCTCTATCCAAAGCGATGTCTGGGTGGCTGTTTTTCATTTAATATTTAGATATTAGTTCAATATCTATCTATCTATCTATATGATATGAAAATTAGTTCAATATCTATCTATCTATCTATCTATCTATCTATCTATCTATCTATCTATCTATCTATCTATCTATCTATCTATCTATCTATTAGTTCCATGATTTTCAAGCCTCGTGTGGGATTATTTCTTAGACGCATTTATGACTCTTAATTATTATTTTTTTAAAAAAATAACCTAAATAACACACCAATTTTTATGTTTACATTTTTGCAGCTTAATTGGAAAGGTCTCAATAGAACTGTGTCAAAGGACCGGGAAAGGATGAAAGTCTTGTTTTTTTACAACTGTTCTGGTGTGATCTGCTCAATAGAGAGAAATGTGAAAAGATTGCTTTGCAATATCAATCTGGAATTGATAGGTAGTTTAAATGGCAAGTTTGAACTCCCTTGACAATCAGCAGTTGAAAGAAACTGCTTTACTTTCATAATGTCCTGCCAAATTTATCCTGTTTAGTTGTAAATCTCTTACATATTTTAAAGGATTAAAGTTAAAGATGAGATTAAAACTTTCCTCTTGGCTTCAAATGAAGAGCAGAGTTCTCCTTACATGAATTATCAACATTTCCCTCGAAGGCCAGAAAAGTCAGTTCTTTCCCTTAACTATTTACTTTCATTCCAATATTGGGACCAGCTGAAATGACTCTTTATCATAGAAGCAGTTAGATTTTTACAAAAAAAATTCCCCTTCACATTTTGACACTCAAGCATTCCTTTCTTTTGAACTGCCGTTTCAATTTTTTCTTCAAAAAAGGGCACTTCATTTGACAAGTTGTGGCAGTTAATGATTGTTGCCACAACATCAGTTTGTCCTAATAAATTTTCTTCTGGGTTTCGAGGCTTCAAAGACGATACCACACACCTTTGGCTAACCAGATGATAAGGTTTCACAAATGCAGCAGGAACCCAATGATTACTTCTGAACCCAGCAATAATGATGAAACTTCAGTTAGAAAACTTTTGACCCACGCACAAGTTGCAGAATGAAATTCAAGAAAGACATGACATGTTGAGGTTCAAAGTTAGCAGCCCATTTTTGACTTCACAGCTGCTATAATTACCAAACTCTGTAAATGGAAAGCATTTATCCTTTGCCAACTACGGTAATTAATTTTCTCTTCAGTTAGCTGTGGAGGACGACTTGATCTTCCTTTTTTTTTAAAAAAAAGAACATGTTTCTCACGCAAAGAGTAAGTAATGCATTTATTTATTTATTTTAATATTAGTGAAGGTAGAATTTTGTTCTTTCTAAAAGAAAGCTGGTAAAGGAGACAAGACCATTCAGTCAATATATAAGTAGAGCGAACATATAATATTGTATAATAAAGAGCGGTGGTGGCGCAATGGTTAGAATGCGATACTGCAAGCTACTTCTGCTGATCATCGGCTGCCAGCAGTTTGGCAGTTCAGGTCTCACCAGGCTCAAGGTTGATTCAGTCTTCCACCCTTCCGAGGTTGGTAAAATGAGGACCCAGATTGTTGGGGGCAATATGCTGACTCTGTAAACTGCTTAGAGTGGGCTATAAAGCACTGTGAAGTGGTATATAAGTCTAAGTGTTAGTGCTAGTGACTGTGGTGGCTGGAGCTGAGGGAAACTGGCATTTGAAACCTCTGGAGATCATGTTGATATAAGTGATGATATCTCATGGGTAATATGTGCTCACAAATGTAATCAAAACACTACATATTTAGTGACAAAAAGCCCTCCTTATTTCCCCTCTAACCTTAATTTCTCCATTCCTTCCCTCCCTCCTCTGTTTCTTAATCTCTCTGTCTCTCTGTCTTTCCGGATGTTGACACCCTAAAATTCATGATCTAACTGAAGTCATCAGAGTTGATAAGGATCAATCTTGGCACCAGAATAAGAAATTACTGACTGTTCTTAAATTCCTACTTATATTCATTCAGAATCATGACAAGCCCAGTTAAGATTGCCCGTTGGGCAAATATATCTTTCAATTTACATTATATTTGTATGTATGTACATGTGTGTGTGTTTGTGTATGTATACGTGCAGGGGTGGGCTTCAAAAACCTCAGCAACGGGTTCGCTGCCCGGTTGCTGGGTGAGCGTGGCCATGGTGGGCTTGGCCTAGCTGGGTTCCTGCACCATGTTGAGGGGGGCGTTTTCACCTTCCCCGAGGTCCAGAGGCTTTCCTGGAGCCTCTGGGAGAGCGACAATGGCCTTCCCCCAGGCTCCGGAAGCTCTAGGGAATCCCTTTCTTCTCCCTCCCCGAGCCTTTGCGCGTGCCCTGCATTTACCTGCATCCACAGCAGGCCGTGTGGAGACTCCTGGAAGGGGCGGGAGGGGAGGGGTGGAGTGGGTGGGGCCAGCCAGGAGTGGGATTTGGGGGTTCGGCGATCCCTTCAGAATCTTCACTAAGGGTCCGCCTGAACCCCCGTGAACCCCCCTCCCCAGCAGCCTGGTTACTCTTGTTGAAGCTTCATCTGGCATATCGTGGCAGACTATAATGAATTGTAATTAATCTTGGCCTCCAGAAGTTGTGGGCTCTCCATCACCGGAGGTCACTTTGAACTAAAAATGGCAGGTGAAATGGTTGAAAATTATGGCACTTCCACTGGATAACATTTCCACTTTCCCCTGGGAAAGTGCACGGAGAAGAGCAACAAAGAGAATAAAGGGTTCGGAGACTAAATCATTCGATGAAAGCTTGAGGGGGCTAGGTACGGTATGTCTACTCTAACCTATTGAAGAGATGAATGATAACTGTCCTCCAGTACTTGAGGAGCAGTCTCAGAGAAGAGGGGGCTGACTTATTCTCCAAAATATCAGAGGACGGGATGAGAAGCAATGGATTGTTACAGCTTGTTAAAGAGAGAACCAGCCTAGGAGTAAGGAGAAATTTTCTAACAGTGAGAACAATTAATCAGTGGAATAGCTTGCCTCTTGGAGTTGTGGGTGCTCCATCACTGGAGTTTTTTTTTTTTAAAAAATATACTGGATAACCATTCAACTGGGATGGTATAGGCTCCTGCCCTGAGCAGGGGGCTAGACTAGAAGACCTCCAAGGTCCCTTCCAGCCCTGTGATTCTATGTTCCAACTGTAGCTGTGAGAATGCTTGCTTTTGTATTGCACTCTGGACATCAACTAAATAATGTTACTTCCAGTGGTGGGATTCAAAAATTTTTACTACCGGTTCCGTGGGCGTGGCTTGTTTGGCCATACGACTGGGTGGGCGTGGCCACCCCACACCCCGTTTTGGGCCTAGCAGTCCTCCCTGCAGCCTCCTGGAAGCAAAAATGGACTGCGGGGGGGGGGGCGCACCACACCCTCCCCGCCCAGTTTTGGGCCTAGTGGGCCTCCCTGCAGCCTCCTGGGAGCCAAAACAGGGCATGGGGAGGCACCTCGCACCACCCACATCCCATTTCGGGCCTTGTTGGCCTCCCCAAAGCCCCCTGAGAGCCGAAACAGGGCACAGGGGGAACTCCAGGAAGGGGCGAGCAGGGGCAGCCAGAATCTTTCCTACCAGTTTGTCCAAACTGGCCTGAACCGGCTGAATCCCACCACGGGTTACTTCTAGAATGACCTTAGCAAATTTACAAGCTGTTATCTCCCTACACATAAAGAAGAGGAACTAAGAAATCATTTTTTACGTCCACATTTTTTGAGCCTATGGC
Source organism: Oxyrhabdium leporinum (assembly GCA_032468155.1). Lineage (NCBI taxonomy): Eukaryota > Metazoa > Chordata > Lepidosauria > Squamata > Cyclocoridae > Oxyrhabdium > Oxyrhabdium leporinum. The sequence continues at coordinate 1,396 of JANHFL010009655.1, read as the reverse complement.
TATAGGAGCTGATTCCCCCTTTGTTGGTGACATTCAATTCTAAGGCTATGGAAGGGGAGACCGAGAATCCCGACATTACAATCTGGTAATTAGTTTACTGCAAAAATAAAAGATATCAGCCAATTCAAATGTGAAGGTTGTAGTTTATAATATAGAAAGAATTAGCTAGGACCTAGAGCCAGGAGTCAAAGCGTAAGTTTTCTAACAAATTCTGTTATTTTTTTTCAAGCAAGGGTCCAGACACAGATTGCAAATCCTGCTTTCCTAAATTTGCACAGAGACCTGGGGCAACTTTAATCATTCAAAGGCAGCTGGCATGTATTTAACTCACAGATGTCATCTTATTCCCAAGAAATTTGGCCTTGTAACCTTCACCTTTCGCATCATTTCACTCGTTGGACTTTCAGGCAAAGCTGCTGAGATTTCATAGCTAGGGTTCAGATTCCATCAAGGTGGATGGAAGAGTCCATCCTTAAAACTGGTACCGTGGTCTGGATCTTGATTTTCAATTTCTCTTTGGGGGCATGTAATTCTGCTTCTTCCCTAGCAAGGCATTTAACGCTCTTTTTCTACTGACGAGAAAGTTTTCTCATCACGTTTCTTGGGCGATCAATGCAAATGATTATGGGAGAAAGGTCGGTTCTAGATGTTGATGAAAACCAATTGAATGTATCGTTGGTGTAGAGCAGGGAGAAATTTAATGTGATTACTGTACTACACAATTTGCATACAGGAGCATGTGTTTAGAATTCAAATGCAACAGAATTAGGATGCGTATCACACCGTAGATGGGTGTGCTCTTCTGTCCTGTAACACACATTGATGCACACATATATCCCAGTCAAATTAAAATATGAGAAACTCATCAACGTTTAAGACACCGATGAATCAAAATTCTACGCATAAAGGCTTAATCCTTTCACTGATAACTTTTCAGGGAAATGTTCTGTTTTTCAAGTGTGTGATAAGTTAACTAAATATTTCAAGATAAAATGTAAATCCCTGGCTTTATTTATAAAAGATGATTACTCTAACAAGTTATTTCCACGTCTCTTTTTTCCACCTTGTTGGCTGTCCCTATGAACTCACAAAAATATAATGAGACTGAGGGGTGGAAATACATTTTGTGCTGTAATTCAACAGTTTTCTGATGACACTTGAGGCTATACTGTGTAATGAAGATGGAATAATTTCTGAAATATTGGAAGATGACTTCCGAGCAAATTCTTTTAGTAGTCTTGTTAATAATAATAGTAACGATTCTTTAATGTTGCATTCAACTTAGACTGATGACAAAGTTTAAGCTAAACAAAGGAAAGGGAAATGACTCAAATGTAATCCTTGAGACTGGATGTTTTCTACTTGTAGGTGAAGGGAAGGAAGGAAGGAAGGACAG
>JANHFL010009654.1:0-10014 GCA_032468155.1 Oxyrhabdium leporinum | reverse complement strand
GGGGGGGGGGGGCGAGGAAAGCCAGCCGAGATTAGAGGGGCTGAGCCCACGGGGAAGGGGGGTTGGGCTGCAGCCATCAGCATCCTAGACGGGAGGAAGGAAGGCCCGCTTTTTGCAGGGTTTCTGTGACTTTCTAACCTACGGTTTTCTCCTCTTCTTCTTGGCAGCTGGGGGAGACTTGGTTCATCGACGAGTCCTGCCAAAATCGATGCACCTGCGGGCACAACAATGTCATCACGTGCGCACCATGGCAGTGTGGCCTGCAGGAGAATTGTGCTGTTCAGGACGGCGTGCTGGCTTGCTACACCAAGAGTAAGTTCAGCGGGTCAGACTGGCGTACGTTGCATGACGGGAGGATGGAGAATTGACAGAACTGCCGGCAAAATCAGCATGCCTGGCATTTCAAGGGCACCGAGGAGAGCTTCTAATGCGACAAAGCAACTCCTCAGCGACGTCAAAGCAAGGTGTGCTTTGGCCCTGACCACGGCAGGCAGACTTGGTACATTGCGAGGGGAAAGCAAGAGAGATGAATTGAGTAAGAGAGTTGGAAGGGACTTGGGAGGTCTTCTATCTGGTCCAGCCCTCTGCTCAAGCAGGAGACGTTGTACCGCTTCAGAGAAATGTTTGTCCAATCTTCAAAGCCTCCAGCGATGGAGCGCCCAGAACTTCTGCACGGAAGCCCTTCCACTGGTTAAGTCTTCTCAGTGTTGGGAAGTTTCTCCTTGTTTCTAGGTTGCTTCCCTTCTTTATTAGTTTCCATCCATTGTTTCGTGTCTTGCCTTCTGACGCGAGAATAGGTTGCCCCCCTCTTTTTTGTGGCAGCCCCTCAAATATTGGAAGACTGCTATCATGTCCCCCCTGGTCCTTCTTTTCATCAGAGTAGACTTCTCCTGCAACCGTTCATCGTATGTTTTAGCCCCCGGTCCCCTAATCCTCTTTGTTGCTCTTCTCTGCACTCTTTCCAGAGTCTCAACCTCTTTTTTTATATTGCGGTGACCAAAACTGGATGCGGGATTCCAAGTATGGCCCTACCAAGGCATTATAAAGTGGTATTATCACTTCTCGTGATCTTGATTCTATCCATCTGTTAATGCAACCTAGGATTGGGGGTTTTGGCAGCCGCAGCGCACGGCTGGCTCCTATTTAAGTGATTGCCAAGAAAAGCTGAAAATATGCCCCCTTATGCTAACCGAAGTCCCTCTGCATCTTGCAGGCCGAGCATCGTGCCACGTGGTGGGAGACCCCCACTATTATACCTTTGACAAGGTGATGCACACCTTCCTGGGCACCTGCCTGTACACTCTGGTTGCTGCTTGTGACACCAGGAACCTCTGCACCGTCACCCCCTTCAACATCACGGGGAAAAACGAAGACCGGGGCCTACGAGGAGCCACCTACCTCCGGGAGGTCCACGTGGACGTGTACGACCTACGAATCACTCTCCAGAAAGACAAGAAGATCCTGGTACAAAGGGGACCTGGGCGGCTTCAGACCTTCTGAGCGCTTGTCAGTGACCAGTTTCTTTTGACCGGGTTTCCCTTTAGGAGGGGTGTCCAACCTTGGCAGCTTTAAGACTTGCGGACTTCAACTCCCAGAATTCCCCAGCCTGGGGAATTCCCTGGCTGGGGAATTCTGGGAGTTGAAGTCCACAAGTCTTAAAGCTGCCAAGGATGGACACCCCTGGTTTAGGGGTCGATTAATTGTCCATTTGTAGCCATGGCTGGTTTGAAGTCTATACTTGTTCATAGGCCATAAGTCACTTTTTTCAGTGCCGTTAGTAACTTTGGTCACTACATAGGCTGTTGTAGGTCGAGGACTACCGGTCGTTCCGTGGCTCTCCCAGTGGGGAAGCATGTGTTGGGGGTGGCCCTGTGTGCCTGCTGCTTCAACCCCAGGGCTGACTCTTAGCTGTCCCTGCGTAGCTCAACAAGATGAGAGCCTACACACCAGTGGAAAGCCGCTCCCAACGAAACTCGGTGACGGTGTCGAACGTTGGCAATTACATGGTGGTGGAAACCGACTTTGGGCTGATGGTGAAATACGATGGGAACCAGTACTTGGAGATCAGCCTGCCAAGCTCCTACTTCTCCCAGGTGAGTCTCAGGTGGAAGGGGATCCAGGTGAAATGCTGGGTTTGCACCCAACTTCGTCTCTCGAGAGCAAACCTCATCCGTGGCTCTGTGGCTCTGACTTATGCCGGTTGGAGGCTCTCCTCAGACGCACGGACGGGCTTCGGAGTTATACTCAAGACCTTCTGAACCCGGCACCCCGGCTCCAGGAGCAGCAAGTCAAGGACTTCTGGGAAATTCCCAAATAAGATTCCCTCAGTTACCCAATCCCGGATGGTCTCCTTCATCAGTTGGCCATCAGAGACGGTCTGCTTCTGATCAAGGAATCCCACGGAGAGATCGCAGTTGACCGTTCTTTGGCCGTCTGTGGACGGGTTGAAGCCTGGTCCACACCCAATAGCAGCCCCGGGCTCCTTCTCCCACTGGGCTGTCTTGGTTTTTTTCTTTGAAGTCATTTCGCTTTTCATCCGAGAAGCTTCTCCGGTTCTATTTATTTATTTATTTGTCAAACAAAAATTACAAATTTGAATGAACAAAATGAAAAAAACAAAACTCAAAGAAAATAATAATATTTATTATTATATAATAATAAATAAGAAAAAATAAGAAAAACTTTACTGAGTGTGCCTCCCACCAATGAAGCCCCTACTCTAAATACTGTACGCTCAGTTTCTTGAACCACCGACTGGCTAAGAGGCTGGGTTGGTACAAAGTGTTCAGCTGCCATGGTACTCTGAGGCACCCCATTGTACCCACAGAAGGGAGTTTTTGTAGCTCAGGGTCGCCCTTGCTGATCTCAGAGCTTGGTGCTTTCCTTGCAGACGTTTCATGACCCAACTAGGGAACATCATCAGGGCTAGAAGAGGGGGGCAGGAGGAGGAGGAGGACTGTGGGATCCTTGGTGCTATCTGAGCTTGGTTGTTATTTTTTTGCAGACGTTTCATAACCCAACTAGGTAACATCATCGGAGTACTGTCTAGCTGGGTCATGAAGCATCCCATTGTACTAGGCAACGATGGAAACACGGCCCTGCTGTTTATTCGGGTTTGAGACACGTAAACCTCCCTCTTATCTCCAGGTGCGTGGCCTCTGTGGGAACTACAATGGCGAAAAGGAAGATGAGCTGCTGATGCCCAACGGATCCCAGGCCAAGAACGTCACTCAGTTCGGGAACAGCTGGAAGGTGGACGATCCTGGAGACACAAGGTGTGTATTTTCCTCCTTGGCTATCATTCATTCATTCATTCATTCATTCATTCATTCATTCATTCAACTCTACATCAGTGGCACCTGACTCCAACTCATAATTCAATTGTAACTTGGTCGTAAAACATTTGGGGCTGCCGGTTGGGGGCGCCCCCCTTTCCCTTGAGCTCCAGAGGCTCCTGGGCCCACTTTGTCTCTGGTCCCCCAGCCAACCCCCCCCACACACACGCCTGCCTGCCTGCCTTCCTTGCAGCTGCCTGCCAGACACACGGCCCGAGCTGGGGCCTCCTTGTGCCCAGAGCGACCTGCCCTCGGTACAAGAGCAGTGCCAGGTTCTGCAATCCGGCGCCTTCGTCCCCTGCCACCCCCTGGTGCAGCCAGACCTCTTCATCCAGACCTGCGTCTACGACATGTGCAAGTACGACGGGATGCGTGCCACCCTGTGTGCCATGGTGCAAGCCTACGTGGACGCCTGCCAGGCCAAGGGGGTGCCCATCCAGTGGAGGAACAGCACTTTCTGCCGTAAGCAGCCTGGGAAGCGGATCTTGGGGGTGGAAGGAATCCAGGGAGGAAGAGGAAACGTGGGCAAAGGTGGGCAGAGGATTGCCCTGCGCCATGTGCCAGAGAGGGAGCTGGCAGCAACACACCTGGCCTGACAAGCGTTCTTCCGTGGCGGGTCTGTCTCCCGGGCCTGGCATAACCACCCCCTGCCCCAGCCACACCAGCAGGGGAGGCCTGCTGCGGGCCCCATCGGCCAAAGGATTTCGGCTGTGTGTGTGTGTGTCTGTGTGTCTGTGTGTGTGTCCAGGAGAAGGGCCTTCTCTGCTGTGGCTCCCGCCCCCTGGAATATCTTGCCCCCTGAGGTGGGACCGGATCCCCCCTTCCTGACTTTTCAGGAGGGTGTTAAGACCGAGTTCTGCCAGGTGGCCGGGGGGCCCAATGGGGGAGCTTCATACTGCAGGTGGTTGGTTGAGTAAGAGTTAACCCACCTCCCCTTGACTTACGACAGTTTGTTTAGTGACCGTTCGAAGTTAGAACAGCAGTTTAAAAAGTGACTTATGACTGTTTTTCACACTTATGACCGTTGCAGCATCCCCAGGGTCACGTGATCAGAATTATGACGCTTGACACCTGGCTTGCATTGATGACAGTTGCAATGTCCCAGGCTCCTGTGGGTCTTCTTTAGCGATCTTCTGATGAGTAAAATCAATGGGGGAGCCGGATTCACTTAGCAGCGGTGTTACTGCCTTAACCACTGCAGTGATTCGCTTAACAACCGTGGCAAGAAAGGCTGCGAAATAGGCCAAAACTCACTTAACTGTCTCGTTTAGCAATGGAAGTTTTGGGCTCAATCATCCCTGGAGGTTTCCAAGAAGAGACTGGGCAGCCACCTGTCTGGAATGGGATAGGATCTCCTGCCTGAGCAAGGGGCTGGACTAGAAGACCTCCGAGGCCCCTTGCAGCTCTATTCGGATTATCCATTGTGGTCATAAGTCGAGATCTACCTTATTGGGTGTATGTTTGCATTTGGTGATTTTAATGTTTTTTGTGTTGTAAGCCACCTGGAGTCGCTTTAAAACGAGATGAGCCGCAAATAAATTTCATCATCAATCAATCAATCAATCAATCAATGCTAGCCGGCTGGGACCCTGGCTAAAGCCCCTCTCTCTTTTCTTCCCTCCAGCGCTGCCCTGCCCCCCCAAGAGCTTCTACTCCCCCTGCGCCCCTCCCTGTCCGCCCACCTGCAACAACATCTACGCCGGGGAGCTGTGCGAGAGGCCCCCGGGGGGCTGCCTGGAAGGCTGCGTCTGCCAGCCGGGCTTCGTGCTCAGCGACGACCAGTGCGTGCCCCTCGGCCAGTGCGGCTGCCAGGACAAGGACGGCCGGTACCACAAGGCAAGTGGGGGGTCTCTCCTGCCGCCAGCGGCCTGGCCTCGGGGCGGTGCGCAGCAGCTCCAGAAGGCTGCGGGAGGGGACTCCGCTGGTGGGCCGTGGGCCTTCCCTAACCCCCCGGCCACGCTCCTTCCGACAGATCGGGGAGAGCTGGCTCACCCCCCACTGCAGCCAAAAGTGCCGCTGTCGCAAAGGCGGCGCCGTCAAGTGCGAGGACTTCGGCTGTGAACCTGGGGAAGTCTGCGACACCAAGGCAGACGGGAAGCTGCACTGCAAACCCACCGGTAGGGCCCAGGAATGCTAGCTGTGGGGAGGGAGGAAAGGAACCGGAGCCTTGGGGAGAAGGACACCCCCAACCCCACCCCGAGGCAGCCCTGTCTGAGAACGGCAGCCCTCCCGGAGTGTGTAACTCTACTCACCCCCCCCCCACCTGCCAGCCTTTGGTGGCTCAGCTGGGAAAAACCCGGGCGTGCCCATAAGGGAGAATCTCTGTAGCTCAGGCTTGAAATGAGGGGTCCTTGGCGCTCTCAGAGTTTTATAGTCGCTAGCACCGACGATATTACCCACTTGGGCAGTGAAACGTCTACCAAAGAAGTCACCCAACTCCGAGTGCTCCTCCTCCTCCTCCTCCTCCCTTCTAGCGCTGATGATGTTAGCTAGTTGGGTGTTGAAAAGTTTGCAAGAAAGTCTGTCTCTTCCTCCTCTTCTCTGCAAACCCACCTCTCTTCCGTCCCTGATGACCTTACCTGATGCCTGCAAGGAAGCCACTCGGCTCAGAGAGCCCCCTCAACCCAGGCATGGTCCAGGAGAGACTTCAGTCCAGCCCCATCCGCCCCATGGAGACCAGCCCAGCGTGGGAGGATGTTTCCCGCTGAGCAGCCACGCAGAAAGAGAAGCCGCTGGCCAAACGGGTCCCATTACGGAACCTTCCGTTTGGAGCCTGGGCGGCAGAGCCTGGGCCTGTGATGGTGCAGGAGCCGCTAGCTGATCTCACTTCCCCCCACCCCCTCCAGGATTTGGCAACTGCCTGATCACGGGAGACCCGCACTACCTGACCTTCGACGGCCTGCTGCACCACTTCCAGGGGCGGCACTCCTACGTGCTGGCGCAGACCCGGCCCGATGCCTCCCAGCGCCTGGAGCCCTTGAGCATCGAAGGGACCAACCAGCTGGTGAGGGGGTCCGGCCAGCCCTCCGTGCTGAAGGAGCTGCGGATCCACCTCTACAACCACACCGTGCTCTTCAAGCAGAGGAAGAGGCTGGTGGTAAGGGCGCTTCTGGGTTTCCTTGGCACAGCGGCCCTGAGCCTGGGCGCCTCTTGGCAGCCTTCCGAAGGGCAGCTCTGCCCAGGCGGCCTCCAGAGCCACCTCGCCCGCTTCAGCTCCGCAGGGCACCCTCGCCTGAGCCCGCTTGGCGACGCCAAGGAGGGGGGGGGCGTGGGGATGAAACGGGGGGGGCGTTGCAAAGGTGGCCTCTTGGCTCCCTGAAGTCTCCTGCTGTCGAAAGGCTACATGGGTCCCAGGGCACCCCCAGAAAAGGCAGGTCGTCCTTGACTTACAGCCATTCATTGAGTGACTGGTCAAAGTTAGAACATTACTGAAAAAGTAGCTTATGGTCACGTTTCACACTTATGACTGTAGCAGCATCCCCATGGTCACATGGTCAAAATTGAGACAATTGGCAACTGGCTCTGACTTATGACGGTCGCGGTGTCCTCCCGGGGTCACGTGATCCCCTCTTTGAGACCTTTTGGCAAGCAAAATCAACGAGGAAGCCAGGTTCATTAACAACTGTATCACTAACTTGACAGCTGCATTGAGTCACTTAACAGCGGTGGCAAGAAAGGTCGTAAAACGAAGCAAAACTCACTTAACAATTGTCTCACTTAGCAACAGAAATTTTGGGCTCGATTGTGGTCCCAAGTCAAGGACCGCCTGTAATATCCCTGAAGCAGAAGAAACTAGGGGCTGGGGCAGCCATCGGGGGGGGGAGATGACAGCACATGGTCTCGTCCAGGGATGGCCGGATGCAAGGCCAGGGGTCTCAGGGAGGGCAAAGGCGCCAGGAAGGGCCAGGGTGGGATTAAATGGAGTGCAGGGGTTCAGGAGGGCCCCCCCCAACCTGAGCTCCATTTGCACGGTTAAGCGCTTAGGGGCCCAGGCAGACCCAGGAGCAGACGGGACAAGGGGTCCCAGAGACGCAATTTGGCACAGGCCCAAGACCTTTAGCAGGAGCCGGGCTGGTGTGAACAGATCCCCACGATCCACTAAGCCCGAAGAGCACCGTGGCCCAGAGCAGCTGTTAGCCCAGCACCATGGGTCCTCTTGGCTTCAGAGTCACTTCTGCCGCTAAGGTTCATTTTCCCTGCTCTCGGGCCTCAATGAAAAGAGAGTGTCCAGTTCTGAGGTCCGCTACGGGGCTTCTCAGGAAAGTCCTTTGAAGCGGGGTCTCCAACCTTGGGAACTTTCAGCTTTGCTGGCTGGGGAATTCTGGGAGTTGAAGTCCTCCAGGCTTGAAGTTGCCAAGGTTGGCGACCCCGCTTTAAATGGCTTCTGCCTGTGAAAGGGGGGGAACCAGTGGGGATCCATCATTTAGTGACCATTTGAAGTTACAACGGCACTGGGGAAAAAAATGATTGATGACCATTTTTCACACTTATGACCATTGCAGCATCCCTGTGGTCACGTGATCAGAATTTGGTTGATCGGCAACTGGCATGTACTTATGACGGTTGCTGAGCCCCAGTGCTGCCTTTGGAGAACAAGGGTCATGCTGCCATCTCTCCCCCCCCTCCCCCCCCAGGTGGACGGAGTGGCCGCTGAGCCCCCCGTGCGACCTCACGAGGGGCTTCGCATCCAGCAGAGCGGAAGGCGGATTTTCCTGGTCTCTGACTTTGGCCTGACGGTCAGCTTTGACGGCGTGGAGAACTCAGGTGAAGCAGCTGCACAGGCTGGGGGGGGGGGGAGAGGAGGGAAGCCGCCCACGGAAGAGGAGGGCACAGAGCAAGGACCCTCCGGAGCTCCCCTGGGGTTCTGGCTTGGAGGAGACCATTTCTGCACTAAGGGGGCACGGCTGGATCGGCCCAGGACCGTGGGGTCCCATTGCAGGAATTGGGCACGGCCAGTCTCGAGAAAAGGAGGAGCAGGGGAGGCACGAGAGCACTCTTCCGATATTTGAGGGGCCGCCCCAGAGAGGAGGAGGAGGAGGAGGAGGGGGGGGTCAATTTCCTTTCCAAAGCAACGGGTGGAAACTAACCAAGGAGAGAAGCAACCTGGAATTAAGGTGGAACTTGCTCACGGTGAGGACGATTAGCCAGTGGAACAGCTTGCCACCAGAAATTGTGGGTGCTCCATCACTGGGGGCTTTCAAGAAGAGGCCGGCCGGCCGTTGGTCTCAAATTGTATAGGGTCTCCTGCTCGAGCGGAGGGCTGGACTGGAAGACCTCCAAGGTCCCTTCCAGCTCCGTTACTCTCTCACTCTTCCCCTCGCCAGGCATCCTGCTGCCCAACAGCTACAAGAGGAACCTGGAAGGCCTCTGTGGCAACTTCGATGGGAAGTACAAGAACGACTTCGCCAAGCCAGATGGCTCCCTGGTCAAAGACGTGGACACCTTCGGGGAGAGCTGGCGCCTCCCTGTCAAGAGAGGCGCCTCCCGCCTCAGGTAGGGGGCTCCCCAAAGCAGCCATCGCAACAGCGGTGCCTCCTACCGAGCAGGCTGGGGCCCCGCGGGCCCCTCCCACCAGCAACACCACCACCACGTGCCAGGGCTACGCTCCCTGCGACACCATCCCAGGCGCTGTGATTGGACCGTAGCTTCAGCCTGGTTACCGAACTAAGCCGCGTCGGGGATGCGTGCGAATGGAGGCACAAACCTCCATCTGTCCCGCAGTGGAATCCTAGAATCCACTTCAAGGCTGCTAGAGGCCATCTAGTCTGACCCACCGCTGCAAGCAAGCAGCCCAATGCCAGCTTTCTTGGCGGACGCCACCTGACCTCTGCTGGACTCACCCGGTCGACGGGAACCTCCCATCTCCCGGGGCGCCGGGTCCTCGTTCTTCCAAGGGTTTCAGCAGGAGGACTCGGCCGCTTTGTGGGTCAAAGCCCACCCCTGGGGCTGCCTCCCTCGCCCAGTTACTCCCTGAAGCCAGGCAGTCCGAGGGCCCTCCGCCATCTGCAGCGTCCGGCCCGCTCAAGACCTGCCAGCCGCCTGGGCAATAACACACCTCCTGTCCACCGCAAAGGGCGGCCATCCCGGCCAAATTCTTCCCTGAGAGGCGTGTAGGCGGGCAGCCGATAACTGTGGGGCCCAGCCCGGCCCTGGGCGCCAACGGTAGACGGGGAAGGGCGTTTGGCAGGATGCCCCAGCTGGGCTCAGCCGGGCTCAGCCGCTCTGGAGCTGCCAATGTCCTTGGGCTCTTTGGAATCTCTCTCCCTCCCCCCCCCCAAGAGATGCTTTTCCCTTCCAGGCGAGGCCTCGCTTCAGAAGAGCCCCCGGAGGATGCTGAGCTGGACGTGGGATTTTCGCTCTTTTGCTCCGAAGAGGACAGAAAGGCATTCAGCGGCGCCTCCGTCTGCGGCGTCCTGGGGGACCCCAAGGGCCCCTTCCGAGACTGCTCGGCCCACGAGACCCCCGCCCCCTTCCTACAGTGAGTGCTGCTTTCTTCTCCCACCTGTGGGGCCCGGAGGTTTCAGGGGGAGGTGCTAGGCCTGCCATTTATGGCCTGGAGAGGAAGAGCAGGGGAAAGGGGATCATGCCCCTCGCCCCCCCCCCCAAGGCTGCAACATCCAGATCTCCACTCCCAAACCTCCGTCCCTCCTTCCGTTCCACGTCCTCCCCTCCCTCCCCT
>JANHFL010009650.1:112999-125042 GCA_032468155.1 Oxyrhabdium leporinum | reverse complement strand
GTCAGCCAGTTGCGAATCCATCTGGAGGTGATTCTGTCTATCCCACTTTTTTCTAGCTTCCCAAGAAGTAGGTTGTGCTCTACTTTATCGAATGCCTTGCTGAAGTCTAAGTATATTATGTCCACAGTATTTTGCAATCTTCTTGACTGTAGCTACTATGAGCCTTTTGTACGTTTGATTTGTCTTACAAACAAGAGGTCCTTGGTGCTCTCTGAGCTCAGTTGTTTGCTTGCAAATGTTTCTTATCTAATTAGGTAACATCATCAGTGCATGATGATCAGTGCACTGCAGTAACGATGTTGCGTAGTTTGGGTAATGAAACATCTGCAAGAAAACAGGCAAGCTCAGAGAGCACCAAGGACCCCTCACTTCAATCCTGAGCTACAAACATTCTCCTTTATTGTCTTACGAACTTTCGACAATACAGCTAACTATATGTGGGAGAGTTTTGCCACAAAAGTAACAGAAATGGCCATTCTTTTCTTTCTCTGCCATAAAAAAAAAATCTCATTATTCCCTCCCATATAACTGCAATTAAATATGCATGTTCATGTTCTCTCAAAAATTCTTCCTCGCCATCAGGAGAATTTGTATGAAAAATTAATTAGGGTAGAGAAATGTCTGTTGGATGGATATTCTTATTTGCAAAGTTGTGCAAAATTTTCTTCCCTGTATCCTCAGTGCAGCTGCATCTATTCCCAAGCTCTGGTTTACTTTTCCTTTTTCCAAATAAACAATTTTCAGATGCTCCTTCTTTCCTTTCCCCCCATTCTGAATAAAATAAGACCTCATAATTTCCTAGAGTTTCCCCATCTTACCCAAAGCACGCACACTTGTACAAAAGCCATTCTTTGGCATATAGTTGAATCTAAACACCCTCCTGCCAAAATAACCCAATTCATGCAATCTAAAAACCACACATAGTTACCAATAACAGTCCCCATGTTAAAAGCATCATGGACTGCAAGGAGATCGAATTAGTCAATCCTAAAAGAAATCAACCCTGATTGTTTTTTTGGGAAGGACAGAAACTGAAGCTGACGTTCAAAGACTTAGGCCACCAAATGAGAAGAGAAGACTCCTTGGAAAAGACCCCGATGTTGGGAAAGAGGGAGGGCAAAAGGAGAAGGGGACAGCAGAGGATGAGATGATTAGATAGTATGATCCATGCAATCAACATGGGCTTGGGAAAACTATGGGAGACAGTTAAGGAGAAGGAAGATCCTAGTGTACTGTGGTCCATGGGATCATGAAGAATCAGACATGACTGAAGTGGTATTAACACTTCATATGATCTTAATTCTATCCCATTAACAGAGGGATAGAATCACCATCATGTGAAGTGTTAATACCACTTTATAATGCCTTGGTAAGACCACCCTTGGAATATTGCATCCAGTTTTGGTCGCATGATGTAAAAAAGATGTTGAGTCTCTAGAAAGAGTGCAGAGAAGAGCAATAAAGATGATCAGGGGACTGGAGGCTAAAACATATAAAGAATAGTTGCTGGAATTGGGTATGTCTAGTTTAATGAAAAGAAGAGCTACGGTTGACTACGGTTGACCCTTCTATTCTACTGAACAACAACAATAACAGTAGCATTAATGACTTAAGTCTCTGGTTACCAATTTAAAATCATGTCTGGATATAGCAGACTGTCATATTACAATGAAGTTAATGCCATGTGCAACTGGTCAGGCTTGTGACATATCCTTTGATTGGCCAGGAACCCTAAATTCTGTGAAAAGCAGCCCCTGACACACACAGTTATAATATCAGGGTAAAGAATAGTCTTTTTTGACCGCCAGGATTCTTCCTTCTCTATCTTTTTACTGACAACTCAAATTAATTTTCTCCTAAAGTTCAGAGACTTCTGTCCAGTTTTAAAGATGAGTTGGTGAAAGGTAGCACCATGGTTCCAGGACAGGTTTCAAATTAAGTGTATCCTTTCAAATGAAATATAACCACCATTCTCAGGATCATTATTATGTCTATTGTTGACTACTGTAACTGTTATCTCTCTGGTAAGCAAACACGTTTAATGGTATTTAAAATGTCTCAGCTTATGTGCATTTTGTTTGTCCCGTATATATCAAGTGACCTTCAAGTTGAACTTGAAACTTGGTGATTACATAGATGTAACCACACATTTTACTGGCAGCTTTTGGAAAGTGATTTAACACTGCCATAATCCCAGGATTATGTTTTGACTTCCACAAATGTGGGATTTCCTGGTGGGATCTCATATTTATACTAAGCATCTCTGATCCTGTTTAGCTTGTTGAGTTCAGACAAGATCACATGGAATGAGTACTTATTGGAGTACAGTACACGAAAAAATAAATATAAGGATAGCAATCTTCAGGCCTTATTATGAAAGCAATAAATCAGATGTCCTGTTTATAAGTGAGAAACCGATGCTAAGTTCCCAAGTTTCCAGCAATAACATTTCTTCAACTCAGATCACCTGGTTTGTAGACTGAAGTCTACATGTCACTCCTTATGTCATGTCATGTCACTGCTTATATGATGATTGTATGATATTACTGCATCATACAAGGAACTCTGGTGGTTCAGGGGTTAGAATGCAGTATTGCAAGCAAACTCTGTCCACAGCCTGGAGTCCGATCCTGACCAGCTCAAGGTTGACTCAGCCTTCCATCCTTCTGAGGTCGGTAAAATAAGGACCCAGATTGTTGGGGGCAATATGCTGATGTTGTAAACTGTCCAGAGAGTGCTGTAAAATGCGATGGGGTGGTATATATGCCTAAGTGCTATTGCTGTAATAGTATGTCGGCCTTTTTTAAAGTTATGTCCCACTGAATAGTCATATTTGTTTTGCAATGAGTTGCTATTCCATTTTTTAAAAAGTATTGTTACCTATGCAGGCATTCCTCATCTTATTCCTCATCTTTTTCTTTACATTTGATTTCAATTTCCTAATTATGTGATGACGTCCCGTCACGGCTTATATGAGCATTTCCCACAATTCTTTGGCTAATACTTTTGTGCCTCTTGGTTCTTGCTTAGGAAACTATGGTGAAAGTGGGATGGAAGCCTTCAAAGATATGTCAGCTAAAGAAGGGATCTGCATCGCTCACTCTTACAAGATCTACAGCAATGCCGGAGAACAGAGTTTTGATAAATTGTTGGAAAAGCTCAGAAGCCATTTACCAAAAGCAAGAGTTGTAGCGTGTTTCTGTGAAGGCATGACTGTGCGAGGACTGTTGATGGCAATGAGACGCTTGGGACTGGCCAGTGAATTTTTACTGCTGGGCAGGTGAGTAAATCTGTCAATAGTTGTTGCCTTCTTTTTATAAACAGAATAAATCCATCAGTATTTAAATTGGAGCTGCACCCTGGTTAAAGATATCTTGCTTGATTAACATCAGGAGAACATTAATCCACTACAGGGAGTTCTTGACTTACAACTATTTGTTTAGTGACTGTTTGAAGTTACAACAGCAATCAAAAAAAGTAATTTATCACATTACTGTGTTTTATTTCTCTGTTTAATTTAGTTAGTTGTTTCAGTGTTAATAAGGGTTTGCCACCATGCAGAGCTCTCAAGTGAATTTGCCAGATGTGAAGACACCAAAAGGTCCATCATATTGTTTGCTGAGAACTTGTAGGAGTAGAAGAAGCAGAGTCTGGGGGTGGAATCAAGCAAGTAATTAGCCTAGAATCATTACATTCCCATAAGCGGTCCAAGTCCAACCCCTCTAGAATTCCTTTAACTCTTATCTAGTGTTAATTTAATGCTGACCGTTAGTTGACTAAATTCTTATGTGATTAAAATCTAGTGGAAAAGACAACAATAAATAGCAAAATGTTCAAACTAAACCTGATCAGTCTAACTGTTTGTATTTATATCACTTTGGTATGTGTTCACAAATGTATATCATTGTAAAGGTTTGTCCTCCCTTTTTAATGGTGAAGAACATAGCTTGGGTTTTGCAATTTAGATGTGTTTATCACCTCAATGTAAACATGATTGGTATTCAAGGTACTCATGTAGGTATAAATTTCCAATGGTCCTGACAACATTTACCATAATACCCATCTGTTTCCCTGTCCCACCTGGCTTTATTTTCTGGAAGGTGTTTTTTTTTAGCTTCTTTTAATGAAAATGAAAAAAAAAATAGATACTGTACTGTGTTGCAAAGCAAATCACTGGTTTCAAATGTAATTTCTGAGTATAGTGAAACCTTGAATTAATGGAGTTTTGGGGGAGAGATGCCTGTTAAATCTAAGTATCTGTTTAACCTGCATGAAATGTAATTGATGTAATTTACATTGGTGTTATTTGTGGAATTATGCAGATTAGGTAAAATGATGCCAATAATCTAAAAACATCAAGCATGTCATTACTTGAATGACATAAATCATTTATTGTCTCAACTTCAGTCAAAGTCTATATGTATTTTTCAAGTCAAGGACTACCTGTACTTGTTTCCAAATCTGAATATCAGCAGGCTCAGGTAAGCCCTACCATTGACAGAACTGATAACCAATTGGACAGAACTTGGATGCGCCCCCAAATAACAACAGATGAAAAACAGTCATGGAGAAAGGATTATAGCTTTTTAGAACTATCAAGTAAAGTCCCACTGATAACTAGTAATACATTGAAGAAGGCAAATAGTAGTTAGTAGCAGTAGTAAATAACAGTAGAGGTACTACTTCTTTTAGAAGTAGTAACTGCAAGAGAGATCTTGGATTCCTAGTGAACAATCACTTAAATATGTCCCAGCAGTGTGCTCCAGCAGCCAACAAAATGAACACAGTCCTAAGCTGCGTTAATAGAGGGATAGAATCAAGATAATGTAAAGTGTTAGTACCATTTTGTAAGGCCTTGATAGGGCACACTTGGAATATTGCATCCAATTTCGGTTGCCATGATATAAAAAAAGATATTGAGACTTTAGAAAGAGTGCAGAGAAGAGCAACAGAGACGATTAGGGACTGGAGGATAAAAGATATGAAGAACAGTTGCAGGAATTGGTTTAACGAAAAGAAGGACTAAGGGAGACAGGATAGCAGTCTTCCAATAGTTGAGGGGCTGCCACAAAGAAGAGGGAGTCAAGCTATTCTCCAAAGCACCTGAAGGCAGGACAAGAAGCAGCGGATGGAAACTAATCAAGGAGAGAAGCGACCTAAAACTAAGGAGTTGACAGTGAGAACCATAAATCAGAGGAACAGCTTGCCTTCAGATGTTGTGGATGCTTCATCACTGGATGTTTTCAAGAAGAGATTGGACACCCCTTTGTCCGGAATTGTATAGGGTCTCCTGCTTGGCCTCCAAGGTCCCTTCTGGCTCTGTTATTTTGTTGTGTTTTTATTCTATTCTAAATATTTGGCTCAGTTCAGTACAGTTGTTCTCTGCATTCTTAAATAGCAAATATCAATTCATCAACTTGTCTCTGCAGGGAAGAATGACTTCTAGGCCTTCAACCAGGAAACCAAGGACATAAAGATACAGAGAGCAAAAATTCTTGCTCTCCATTGTGTGTCCTACTGATGGCATTGTATGATGCTTTATGGTTAAAATACTATAAGCAGTCACATTCCTGAAGGTTTTGCTGCATCTTCCATGCTCCACTGAGTTAATAATATATCTGCTCTGCTGTCTCTTGTGCCAAAGGCTATCTGAACACCAATTTTATTCTGTATCAGGAAGATAACTAGAATGTGGCTTGGACACCATCAGTTCATAGAACAGTGAAGTGGAACCCCAGAATTATGGAGGAAATCATGTTCAATCATCATCACTGCTACCACCATCAACACAAGCTTCTCTCCACAATTTATATAAGTACAGAGCTGAGCATTAATCATTCCATACTTCAGCCAAAAGAAAATTACATGTCCAACTAATCAATGGCTAGTTGAACAGGTGTGTTTTTTTCTACAATGGAGACAGAAGTGTATTTCCCACTCTAATTGAAGACCAGAGGATGATCTTAAGGAAAGAAGTGGGCAAACGTTTGCTGCCCAAGTAGTTCATTGAATGATGGGAGGGATAGTCAAGAATGGTAGTAAGCAGTGCAATGTTGTGTTGAAGGGATGCAACAGGGAACAAGATCCTTCTGGGTTTCATGTTTAGAAGTGTGTATGTATATACATGTGGTCCTTGCTTACCAACTACTTGTTCAGTGGTCTTTTGGAGTTATGCTAGTGCTGAAAAAGGAGACTTACAACCAATCCTTGAAGTTATAGCTTTTGCAGCATCTCTGTGATCCTGTGATCTCAATTCCCACACTTGGCAATCATTTACGATGGTCCCAATGTTACACAGTCCCATGATCACCATTTGTGACCTTCGGGGTCTGCTTCCAACAATAAAGTCAATGGGAAAGCTGGCAGGAAATCACTAGTTGCAATTATGTGAAGTCATGATTAATGACCACAGCCAGAACTGATATTCTACAGTCATACGACATTGCGCTTAATTACCACAGCACTTCGCCATAGAGATTTTGGTCCCAACTGCAGTTGGAAAGCGAGGGCATATATTTTAAACTTTAAATTGTCAATTAAATATTAATCATGTGTAATATTTACAGCTATAAGTATATTTCTGTTAGGCTTGGGGAAGCAGTTAAGGATTTGCTGGAAAAGGGTTGTTTGTGTCTTTGTCAGTATTGGCAATTGCAAAGCTAAATTCATAGTTTTCTTGGTGAGAATTCGCTTGCTCTTGCCTTCTTCTTCCTGAGAGAGAGGGACTGGCCCAAGGTCACCCAGTTGGCTTTGTGTCTAAAGTGGTACTAGAATTCACAGTCTCCCTGTTTCTAGCGTAATGCTTTAACCACTGCACCAAACTAGCTCTCAGGCCTAGATTGAAGGTCTGAGTTGTTAATTTTTCACCAAAAGCTAAATATTTTAGAATGAACAATATAGTTTTATATACAGTGTGGGGTATTGTTGCCAGATTTTGGCATCTGTGCTCAAAGGAGGCTCCAGTGTCCAACGAAAGAATATTTCAGAGTTACATGCAAAATTCAGATGTTACCATAAGTTTGTTATGCTTTCAGGGTAAACAAAATAACTAAAAAGTGTGCTTTCCCATATCCCCCAAAGGAGTTTATAATTATTATTTGATTAATGTTCTCTGCTGCAATTTTAAAAATTAAATGTAAACCCAAGGTTCAAGATCAATGATCTGATCTTGCTGTATATTGGAAGACTACACCGATAATGTCTAGTCTGTTACTCACCCGCTACATTCCTAACAATCTCTCAGACTCCAAACCATAGTAGAGTATATACACTTGATGTCCTGTTATTTGCTAGCTGAATTGAATGGCAAGGTGGATGGCATAGAAATTTCATAATAAAAAGATAAAGGAGTCCCTGCAGAGTTTTGCTCCGCTAGTCATGCTCATCTCCGTTTCAAGAGCATTGAGCCAGTGCTGTTCAAAGACATTTCTGCAATCATGTGGCCAGCATGACATCATGGAAGATTGTTACCTTCCCACCAAACTAATACCTACCTGTATTTCCCCAAAAATAAGACTGTGGCGTATTTTCTTTTGGGCCCCAAAATAAGCACTAGGGTTTATTTTGGGGGGAGTGTCTTATTTTTCCCCATGTACAGTAGGCCCACTTCTTCTGCTTGCTTGTGGCACAGCAGGAGGCCATGTGCCACCACCATGAGGCCCAGGGGGAGGGGGAACTGCCCCATGTGCCCCGCACTGGCTTATCTCAGGGCCGCGCAGCCGGGCCACCTACACCCTGACACCTGCCTCGCCTCATGGTGGCAGCTCCAGTAGCTCCATTGCCCCCTGTGTGGCCACTGACTAATTTATTCTGCTTATATGTGGCTGCAATGGAGCAGGAGTGTAAGTGACACACCAGTGACACAGCCTCAAGGCAAGGCAGGCATTGGGCATTGGTGATCTGACTTCAGGGGCCCTGAGGTAAGCAAATGCAGGGGTGCATGGGGCAGCTCCACCCCCCACCTCACCTTGTGGCCATAGCACCACAAGCAACCAGATGGAATGGGTCAATGGCCAGCTGTGCAGCCACTTAAGTAGGGCTTATTGGGAGGATCAGGTGTATATTAGGCACACACGTAAAAACATTCTAGGTCTTATTTTCGGGATAGGCCTTAGTTTTAGGGTATTTATCTACTTGCATTTGTATACTTTTGAATTGCTAAGTAAGCAAGAGTTGAGGCAAGGATGGGAGCTTACCACATCATATGAAGCTTGGGTTTCGAACCTGGACTGTCAGCTTTCCAACCAACAAGCCCAGCATCTTAACCTCTGAAACATTGCACTGCCCTTGAAATTTGATAATAAATGAAATAAATAATTTGAGGAAAATTCTAAATGGCATCTGGGCTGCTTACATTGTGGTTAAAAGCAGTTCGAAAGTAAAATAAAGACAAAAACTCTCTGGAACAGTGGTGGGCAGGGATAGGCAATTATGGCCCCTTTACAACCTGTCGACTTAAACTTCCAGAATTCCTGAGCCGTAGCTGCCCACTCCTGAACTGAGTGCTCTTTGTCAGCTCCCACTTTGTAAAGCCATTAGAAAACTTATCCCCCTAATAAAATAGTTCATCCCATTTTACTGTCAATGGATGAATTGAATTTTGAAAAGCCAGATATATTTTCGGTTTGGGCTGATGTCCTCTAGTATTGTCCCATATTTTAGTTTGTTGCATTTATTTCTTTTAACATTTTTGGAGTCTTACTGAATAATAATTTTAATTGTTTTATACTTTGGATAGTTTTTAGTACATTGGAAATGTTCTTAAAGGTGAAGAAGCAGGTGAGAATATTTTATACAGGAATCTTATTATGATTTAACCTTATTATTAATTATTAACTATGCAGACTCACAGTGGCTCACAACAATATGCCAAAAAGCAATAAAACACCCATTTTTTTTTTATAAAAAGGGACAGTGTGGGTTCATAAACAAAAAATGAAAAACAACAAACAATGCATGGTTAATCATTAAATAAACAAATAAACATCCAAACACCGATAGTAATTCCCTGAAGGCTGTCTGGAAAAGTTTAGCCTGGAAGGCTGCCAGTGCTAAGGCACTAACTATTAGAATAAATAAAAATATTTGGACCCAGCCTTGTTCTAATACTGCTTCAGAGCTGCTTTGTTAGAGAGAAGCAGAAAGCAACTTCAAAACTGAGCAAATTGGAATCTGAGCTCCACTTATAATTCTGTTTTGAATTAGAGAAAGGAAAGAAATATGATTCTCAGCTTCAGCAACTTTATAAGATGTGTGGACTTCAATTCCCAGAATGTCCCAGGCTGCCTTGCCAGCTAGGGAATTCTGGAAGTTTAAGTCCACATGTCTTTATTTTGCCAATGATAACAAACACTGGCCTAGACAATAACAGAGATATTCTGGGAGTTGATATCCCAAATCCCTTGGGGAAATCACTCTGTGTGAAATAGCATTCATATATAACAATTTGCCTTTTGGAGGGAATAAATGGTTGTGCAAACACCAATTCCAATTGGAAGTAGCATTTGCTCCCTTCCTTCCCTCCCTCCCTCCCTCCCTACTTTTTCCTTTATTGTTTATTTTTGTGAATTTGTCAGAATGTCATATACTGTACAACCCATCTTTCCTTAAGCTCTGAGAACAAAATAATAATAATTACAATTATTACATCATGATGTTTTTTTACATGTTTTCCAACAAATTTCTCCACCAGACAATATTCTCTAGGGCTAGCCAGATGGTATTCTATAGCAGTGTTTTTCAAATTTGGCAACTTTAAGTTGTGAGGACTTAAAGTTCTAGAATTTGGAAGCTGACGTCCACATATCCTAAAGTTGCCAAATTTGAAAAAAAAACAACCCACAACAACCTGCTATAGAATGCCATCTGGCTATCTAAAACTGATGAGTCCCCAATAGGATGAAACCAGTCACGTACTGTCTACTTCCTAATAGTCAGTGGTACTAGCAATCAGTCAGAATATACATTATGTAAAAATAAGGTAGAGAGACAGTTTGGTGTAATTTTGAAGACCCAAAGCTAGAAACCAGGAGACTGATTTTTAGGCATAAAAAGCATCTGGGTGACTTTGGGTCAGTCACTCTCTCCAAAGCCCTAGGAAGGATGCACTGCAGGGGTGGGCTTCAAAAACCTCAGCAACGGGTTCGCTGCCCGGTTGCTGGGTGGGCGTGGCCACGGCGGGCATGGCCTAGTCGGCCTCCTGCACCACGGTGGTGGTGGGGCGTTTTCGCCTTCCCCGAGATCCAGTGGCTTTCCCGGAGCCTCTGGGAGTGCGAAAATGGCCTCCACCACTCCCCCAGCTCCAGATGTTCTACGAAGGCTGGAAATGAACTGTTTCCAGCCTCCCTGAACTTCCAGAAGACCCGTTTTTCTCCCTCCCTGAGCTTCCGTGTGCACCTTGCACTTACCTGCATCCACAATGGGCTGTGTGGGGACTCCTGGGAAGGGTGGGTGGAGCCAGCCAGGAGTGGGATTTGGGGTTTTTTGGCGATCCCCGCAGAATCAACACTAGTTCAAAAGCAGAAATAAAAATAAATAGTGAGAATAGTTGCTGTGACTTTGGCTTGACTCGAAAGGCGGGAAGAGAGGGGAACAGCTCTGGGTTCATACCCAACTTGGTACAGGATTGTGTTTTTCCAGCCTCACTGGAAGATCCAGACATGGGGCCAGTTGCTTTGCAGTGCAAGGTTGAATACAGAAGCTGGGAAAGCATCCAATGGCTTTATGACCACGGTTTGAAGGCAGGCTAGAGAACTGTTCCCTCACCCTCTCATCATTAAAATTAAAACTGCAGATAGGAAAAGCTAAAACAAGATGAACAGTACCTTTTTTATAATCAGGAAATATAAACGGGATGGACTGGTTTTATAACTGGGATGGCCTTGCTTTGTTTTTAAATATTTTTTTTCAGAGCTTGGGAAAAGAAACGAAATTTTAAAGCAGGGGAGAGGAACGATGACCCTTTTATGACTGCTGGACTTCATCTCCCAGAATTCCTGAGCTAGTCTGTAAATCATAAAGGGACCATCGTTCCCCACCTCTGTCCCAAAGCAAATTGCGTTCTGCAGAGGCCCATGGAACTGTGAGAAATATTTTTTTTTCCTTGCACATTTGAAAGAAAGAGACAACACGACAGTTGTTTGTCTCCTTGAAAGGAAGCATCAGAGAGAGAGAGAGAGAGAGAAAGTGAGGCATAGTTTTCCTTTGTGGAAGGAATCTTGCCTTTTGCCATGTGAATTGTTAGCCATTTCTGGTTCCTACTCTACTCTCAAATACGCTGCTGGATGCTTTGTTGAATCGATACCCAGCAATGTAGGGCAGGCAAGCATGCCTGAAGGGAAACAAAGGCAGACCTGTTCCAGGTTCAAGGCACAATATGGAAGGATTTATACTCCTTGCAGACAGTTGGTCATTTGCATCCTTTTTAGAGAGTCGTTGAGGCCACTTGGAGGTTTATCAGTGTCCTCGGGATCATCTGAGTGTTGCTCCTGGTTCCTGTAGTCTGTAATTTTCCCTCTGGAAATCCATTCCTACTCCCACACCATTCCAAGGGCGTTCGTCCCAAATTGCATAGCTAAAAGTCTGTGGAGATTCTCCGTCATCCAGGTCCTGGTTGTCCCAAAGGTGCTTTTTCAGGAGGCAACTGCACTTTCTTCTTGTTGTTGTTTTTCCTTGGAAGATATTTTGCTTCTCATCCAAGAAGCTTCGTCAGCTCTGACAGGATAGTGAGGAATGGAAGGTTTTATATTCCTTGCATGAGACAGACTGAGATAGGAAGATCATTTAATTACAGTTTATTCAGAATATTCTGATAAAAGGGATTCCTCTCATTCAAAGAGTGAACCCCAAGACCCATCTTACATTCCCTTTTATAGGTAAGACATCGAAGAAAATGCAAGATAAAAGTAGATTGGACACAAAAAAAGTAATTTCCTCTTTGCATAAGAAATCAGTTACATGTAGTCAAACACATAGAGCCTAGGTGGCGCAGTGGTTAGAGTGTTGAACTGCAGGCCACTTCTGCTGATTCAATCTAGCGGTTCAA
>JANHFL010009650.1:34413-45699 GCA_032468155.1 Oxyrhabdium leporinum | reverse complement strand
CGCCGATGGTACCCCCAGCAGGCCCTCCCTGTGTGACCGCACGGGACGTCGGGGGGGAGTAGACTCGATGCGGTCCTACATGACCCCTTCAGTTCTTGTAAAAACCTCTTGTTGTGGCCTGTCGGCCTCTGGCCCCTCCAGCAGCCGGATCAGACAAAGAGGAGGAGGTATGGGAGTCAGGGTCAGCATCGGGGCAACCTTGGAACTCCGAGGAGGAGGAGGGAATGGAGCTGGCAGAGAGAGAGAGACAGAGACAGAGTCTCGGCCGTCCGTCTGCCCTCAGATGGAGAATCAACAGCCCCAGGTCTGGAGGTGGCTGATGAGGAAGAGGAGGAACAGCTGGGCCCAGTGCCTGACACACGGCTGTGCAGAAGACAGAGGAGAGGAGAGCAGTGGAAAGCTGTGGGCAGACCCCATCCTAGCTCTGGGGATAAAAAGGCGGAGGGTGGAGATGAATAGATGTGGCAGACAACTATTCATCTTCCAGACGGACCTACTTGTTAGCCTGTGAGATAAACTTTTTGCCAGGGTTACCGGCATTCCTAATTAAGGAATCGTTTGAGTTCACGTCAGAGGATTTGTCGTGTTTGGAGAGCTGGGTCAGAACACCTCTCTCCGTGGAACCGGTCCCTGGTGCCCAAAAGGTTGAAGGCCACTATTGTAGGTTCTTTTTTTTTCAGTGCCATGGTCACTTTGAATGGTTGCTGAACAAATGGTTGTTAAGTCAAGGACTACCTGTGTTTCAGTTCTGCCTTGCAAGTGTTACCTTGTCGACTTTCCCACGGGTCGTGTATTGCATTGCTCTTCCAGAAAGCTGTTAAGATGTCGTCAAGTCTCAACATCTGTCCTTTTCTCTTCTCTTTTGTGTCGCAGTTCCAACGGGAAATCGGTCACGTGGGCCCAGAACGAAAAAAGTTCGAGCCGAGGAGCCCATCTCTGGCAAAGGCTTTCGATCCACATCAATAAGAAAGACAATCCCAACCAAACCGCCGTGATCAAACCCTTCTCTAAAAGCACAGACAGCAGCCGGCACGGCAGTAGCACCACAATCACAGCCACTTTCCCCGAATCCGGTGCCAAAACCCTTTATGACGTCTCCGAAGCTGAAGAACACTATCCAGTTCAGTACCGCATTCAAACTCCTTCCCCCATCAGTACGGTCAGCCAGAGGACTACTTCCCTCAGCCGGACCGAAGACGATGCGCCGACCTTCCAATCGGAACAAGCCCAACGGAGCAGTTCCTCCCAAGGTTCCCTGATGGAGCAAATCAGCAGCGTGGTGACTCGGTTCACGGCCAACATCAGCGAGCTCAACTCCATGATGCTCTCCACCCCTACGCCAGGCCCGATGGTCACCACCCCCTTGTGCTCTTCCTACCTGATTCCGAGGGAGATCCAGCTGCCCACCACCATGACAACGTTTGCGGAGATCCAGCCTCTCCCTGCCATTGAGGTCAACGGAGCATCTCAGTCAACCAGGAAACCGTCTTGCGGAAGCGTCAAGGAAGGTCCTTCGGCAGAAACTCCCGCCGCTGCCAAGCCTGAGCTTGAAGAGTTGGTGGCTTTGACGCCTCCTTCTCCATTCAGGGACTCTGTTGATTCTGGAAGCGCTTCTCCCAGTTCTCCGGCATCGGAATCTGCCCTCTGTATGCCGTCTTCGCCGAAATACGACTCTCTGATGATCAAGGATTACACGCAGAGTTCTTCTTCCTTGTGAATGTAGTAGAAGTCAACGTTGAGTCTTTAAAGTTTCGGCTCCATCAAGGAGGTGAAGAAGCCCAGCCTTCCTGTTCTCCAGTGTTTACAGACACAATGAGAGTAATGGGTTGTGTTTTTTTGGGGGGGGTGGAAGGATGAAAAGACGCAAGGGGAGAATAAAAACAACAGATGGGTTACGCTCTTTTAAACGTACATGCACACACACACGCACCCACTCCTACATACACGATGAACCTTTTTCGCAGATTTTTCGTGGCCTTAAAAACACGGGCTTTTCAATGGGGGAGAAAAACAAAACAAACAAACTTTGCATTTATTCCTGAGGGCTGAGAGGGAGTCTCTTACATCACTTACTTGTCAAGTGCTTTGCAACAGTGAGTAACGGGGCACTGGCGGCGGAGGAAAAAACAGCAGACAGATAACCAGAAGCGATCCAGTGTTTGTTTACTTGGATTCCTTCATCCAGAAGTAAACCTTGATTTATTTATTTTTTCAAGACACGGAAGACCAAAATCTTGAATGTACATTTTGTAGTGAACTCCAGACCGAGGACCAAAAGATCCAGCTACTTACTTACTTACTTACTTACTTGCTTTTTTCCCCCCTTTCAGTTGAAAGTGTTTGGGTTTTTTTAAAATGAAGATCTCAACCGATAGTAATATATTCGGTCACAACGGAACAATGTTGACTAACTTGGCAGTACGCTGCCCATTGATAAATGTAAGTTTATCAATGCAGCACATGGCTGCACTAAAAGAGGGCTTTGATAGAATAACTTCCCATCCGAGGATGTATTTAAGAGAGAGAGGGGGAGAAAAAAAGATCTTTTCAGTATTATTATTATTTTTTCCTTTATTATCATGGGATTCATCTCCAGAACAGCAGCATTCTGGGAGGAATTTTTCCTTACTATTTCACCGTGTTGCCAATCAATAACAAAGTAGCAAAAAAAAAAAAAAAAGAGGGGAAAAAAATCACAAAATAATAATAATAATATAGTAATAGTATTTTCTGGAGTACCGTTTTGTAATTCCCTGATCAGGACATAACGTGGAGCTGAATATTCGCTTTCTCTACTGATGTGGTGGAGCATAAGGGTTGCTATCCATGTTCCCGAGAAAAATGCATATTTTTACAGATGTTCTTGCATTAACCTTGCCAGGTGACAAAGATAAAGGTCTTTCAGTCATAAAGAGAACAGCCGCCTCTAACAGTGGGAGACAGGCCTTCTCTAAAAAGGTGGAAAGGGTGTGTAAAGGGTGGGCGGGGCAGTTCCCAGGATTACTTCTGATTGGGAGTCGAGAGTGCCAGTCTGTCTTCTCTCCATCATCATCTTCATTTAACAACCCCATAATCCCTTGAGGGGGTGGAGTCTGGGCAACTGAATGGAGCTAGCAGAGTGTTTGAATGGCCAGATGCCCTTCCTGTCGCCAGTGTGGAGTTTTCTTTAGCAGATATAGTCTCAGTTTGCCCAGAGAGAGAAATCTCTGCCTCTACCTAGGATCGAACTCATGGCCTCCCGATTGTGAGGTGAGAATTCCACCTATAGGCCACCGCACCTCTCCTAGTGAGCCTCCATCTGCAAAAGAAAATGCAATATAAGAACCTCAGTGTCCAATGAGGAAACCATCATTTTTTCACAGAGTTTTAAAAACTTTATTAGGGACCATTTTTTTCGCCCTCCCCCCTCCCAACATTCCTACCACCACCTCTACATTAAGAGTCAACTTTTTCAAGATGTTCCAACAGGCAATAGGCTCATGATCCAGTTTTTTGGGGCTCACTGTCCTTTCTGGTCCTTGTCTATTTAGACCTGCACGATAATCCCCAAAGTCAGGGAATCGCCCAGTAATGCCCATCATTAACATGATGGGCTGCCATTTTTTAATCTGGTGAAATTAGCTTGATTGCACTGAACAGCCTTCTTCAGATGGTCTGGAATTGGGAGAGAAAGTTATTGAGCTGCTAAATTAGACCCAGTTTGAGCCTGAATACATAGAATTTCAACGTCAGAAAGATACCTGCTCTGTCCTGCCTTTAAATGAAACCAAAACTTTTCTCCTGCATTTTCCATTTCTATCAGGTCTCCAAACTAGACAACTTTAAGACTGGTGGACTTCAATTCCCAGAATTCACCAGGCAGCATGTCTGGCTGGGGAATTCTGGGAATCGAAGTCCACCAGTCTTAAAATTGCCAAGTTTTTTTTAAGATCCCTGCTTTATACCATCTAAACGTGGGGAGCAGCGCCATCTAGCTAGGCTAACCCTTTTGGCCTACAGACAGTCCTCTACCTACGACCAGAATTGGGACTGGGCTATCTGTTGTATGTCACTATAGTCATAAATCAAGTTGTACTTGATTTTAAGGCGATTTTTACGGCAGTCATTAGACAAATCATTGCAGTCATTAAGCGAATCCAGCTTCCCCCTTGCCAAAATTCAACAAAAATGGTTGCAAGTCTCATTCATGTGATGTCATCAGTCATAAGTGTGAGGCAG
Organism: Oxyrhabdium leporinum; assembly: GCA_032468155.1. NCBI lineage: Eukaryota > Metazoa > Chordata > Lepidosauria > Squamata > Cyclocoridae > Oxyrhabdium > Oxyrhabdium leporinum. The sequence continues at coordinate 41,481 of JANHFL010009650.1, read as the reverse complement.
TTGCCAAGTGTCCAAATTGTGATCATGTGACCACAAAGACGTGGTGGAAGTTGTAAATGAGAGCATAGGTCAGAAGTTATTTTTTCCAGGGCCGTCATAACCTCGAGCCATTGTTAAAGGAACGGTTGTAAATTGAGGACTATTTATATATTGCTGCACTTGCACCTTGGCACATATTGCACAAGGGTTCCAATGAGGTGTAAAATATCTACTGGGACAGGCAACTCTTGCTAAACTACAGGCAACCCTCGACTTACGACCACAACTGAGCCCAAAAATTTATGTTGCTAAGTGAGACATTTGTTAAGCGAGTTACACTTAATGGTCGGGGGACTGCAACCGTCATAAATATGAACCAGTTGCCAAGCATCAGAATTCTGATCACATGACCATGGGGGAATGTTGTGATGGTTGCATGCATGAAAAACGGCCGTAAGTTGCTTTTTCGCAGTGACGCAACTCTGAACGGTCACTAAATGAATTGTGGTTAGCCGAGGACTACCTGTACAATTCCCAACATTTCTTCCCACCGGCGATGCTTCCTAGCTCCCTGCAGGATACAGGATGTGATCCTTGGACCTAAATGGTTTTGTTTGCTTATCTGTTGGTTGCCTTTTGCAGTTGCTACGGGGAGATCAAATGCATGTTAAACTCCTGTTCCCCTCTATGTTTAGAACCTACGAGTAAACAATGCGTAAGGAGTTCTCTCAACAGCCCCTATTTTCCTAAGCAGAGCAGAGAGAGATCGTCATCAGATGCGTGGCAGGAACTTTTCAACATCTGGGAGCCCTAAGCAAACTGTCCATCTGAGCTCAGACCCACCATAAAACAGTCCTCACGATCGAGCTTGGCAATTGATACATTCTACAGAGAAATTACAAATATTATTATTATTATTATTATTATTTTTAAAAATAATCTTTGACTGAGCAGATGTCCTGAGTTACAGAGATAGGCAGATGCCTAAATGTTTCTTGAGTGGCTGCACCACTAAAACAAGTGTTTCGTTAGGGCGGTATTCATCTACCTTTTTTTTTTTTTTAATTATTATTAGTTTAATTTATATACCGCCCCATTCCGAAGACTCGGGGCGGTTCACAACAACTATTTAAAAACAGTACAAAATAAATTACTTTAAAAGCTTTAAAAACCCCTCAGTCAGGAAAGGCTTGTGTTCCCCGGCTCAGCTACAATCAGAGGACATTTAGAGCTATCAAATCTAGATTGCAAGAAACACCCCCAAACAGCCCCCAAATTGCAGCAAATATTTTTAATATATATATTTTTTTTCATCTCCTCTAGAAGTCATCCTGAGGTTTCCACACCAGCTCGGGGCGGGGGGAGGGGGGGCCTTTCATCAGCCTCTCCATCCATCCAAGAATACAAGATGTTTTAAATGTATATTTATTTTCGTCGAACAAAAAATAAATAAAATAAAATGTGACAGGGGAGAGGCTCCCACAGGCTTCCCCAAAGGAACCTCTTCAATATGGAGTGAGTTCCAGTTGGAATGAAAACTGTGAAAGTTAGCAGCTGAGACAGCTGAATCGGATAAGCTATTCCAGACTTTGACAACTCGGTTACAAAAATCAATATTTTTTTTTTACAGTCGGGTTTAAAGCGGTTTATGTGAAGGTTAAAGTAGTTGTTCGCGTGCATTACGTTATGATTAAAACTTAAAAAGAAAAAAAGAAATCATTTACAGCTAGGACATTACTGTGTACAACTTTGTAGGCAATACGTAAATCTGACCACAAGCCTCAACGATTCTAAGTCAAGAATTTCAAGTCTAGTTGCATTGGGTATTCTATTTTGGACGATTATGGATTATTTTAGTCATTATTTATTAGATCTCGATGGTTTCAATAGTTTTACTTTTAAGTATAACTGAGGCTGCAGTCTTACACCTATTTCTTTTGAACAGTTGTACTCAAAGTTGCAATCAAAGGAGCTTAATCACTAAGCAAATATACACTAAAACCCTGGGTCCAACCTCCAATTTTTGAGGTATCTTTTAATCACCTTTAAAGGATATCCCTCTTATCTATTTTGAAGATCGTGCATATTTCATGAGTAAGAATAGAAGTAGTCCTCGACTTCCCACAACAATTGAGCCCCAAATTTTTGTTGTCATATTTGTTAAGTGAGTTTTGTGATCTTTCTTTCCACAGTTGTTAAGTGAATCCCTACAGATGTTCAGCTAGTGACACGGTTGTTGAGCGAATCTGGCTTCCCCATTGACTTTGCTTGTCAGAAGGTTGGAGAAAGGGATCACGTCATAAATAGGAGTCAGTCACCACGTGTGTTTGGATTTCGATCACGTGACCATGGGGATGCTGCAACGGCCGTGAAGTGTGAAAAGTGGTCATAAGTCACTTTTTTTCCCCCTACCGTTGTAACTTCGAACAGTCACTAAATAAAGTATTGTCAATTGAGAAACTCCCTCGTAACAGCCTGGGTTAACCCTGGGACTAATTACAACGAATAGCTTGTGGTTGTTGATCCAAAAAGTGTGGATTTGTTGTCTAGTCAGAAATACCGTGCAGACGATGGCTTATCGTGTGGAACTCCTGCTTAGAAGTTGCAAGGCTGTTTCCCAGATATGTAGGTTTTCACATCTTTTAGTTATTCAACACTTAATGTCTCCTAGTCGAATCCATTAACTGGCCTCTGATAAGCGTCGCCTTTGAAGGCGTCAGAAAAGTCGTTAGGTTCTAACTGGGCCTTTGATGTTTGACTTACTCTTCCATGTAGCAAAGCAGCCTTTTAAAATCATTTCCCTCAAGTGCTCAGATAAATACAGAGGCATCCTGAAAAAAACAAAAAAATCCACACAGTTGACCAGAAATAACGTTAATTCTCTTAAGGCACTTAGAACTCTTTGCATCCCGTGAGGGCTAATTCATGCTTTCAGCCAAATGCATGAATAGCCCGCCATACTTTCTGAATGTAATTCAGTGTGAAGAAAGCAATTGCAAAGAGGCAGTTAATAGAGAGCTACCAATAGAAGAGAATATTTGCAGCTCAGGGTTGAACCGTGGGATCCTTGGTGCTGAATAAGCTTGGCTGTTTTCTTGCAAATGTTTCATTACCCAACTGAGTGACGTTTTCAGTGCTAGAAGGGAGTGGGGCTTGCTCTCTGATGTCGTTACCTAGTTGGGTAATGAAACATCTGCAAGAAAACAGCCAAGTTTATTCAGCATCAGGGACCCCATAATAGCTAGAGGAAAGCTATATATATATATATATAAATAAATAAAAGATACAGAAAACCCTTCTCTCTGTGGCCATCTAATGATCATCCAGATTTTTGCAACCTAGCTAATGAGGTGAAACAACGGGCAATGCTCCTTCAGAACTATGATGGACTTATCATCATCTAGGCTGGGCGGCGGGGGGTGGGGGGTGCGGTCCAGTTAACAGAGAAAGGAATCTTTGCTCCTTACCTACATTTCTGCAGATAGCGTAAACCTAAGAAGTGTAGAGGATCACTCTTGAATACATTTCTTCAAGAGGAATAAAATCCTGCAAGACAGCATATGACGGAGAAATGCTTCAGCCCAGTCTTGCTGTTTTCATTGCTGATTATTATTATTTTTTAATTTTTTCGTTTAAATCTGGGGGAGCGTTACTCCACAAAACCTACTACTCTGTCTTGGCACATCGTGGTTGCAAGTTTAAACCAGTCACGATTTGATGTCCTGATCCTGGGATAAGCAGGCCTATGACTTCTAATGCAAAGGTCACCAACCATCTTTTCAGATGCCTTCAGAAGATAATGGCTGAATCAAACGAAATGCCCCCCCCCCCCCAATTATGCTTGAAAAAAATGAAAATGCTTTGTTCAGCTATGGAAACCTTGGCTTGACTGACCTGAAGCACATGAGATGAGAAAAAGAGAGAGGACTCTTTGCAATGGGACTGCTGATTTTTGAAGGATGAGGCTATCAATAGGTATTGATCATACTGGCTAATGCTACGTCGAGATTCAGAGGCAATTTCTGAATTGCCTGTATCCGAGAGATAAAACAGCCACGAAAGAAATATCTCTCCCTATTTCTGCTTGGTCACCAGGAGAAGGAGATTTTGGACGAGACATGTTTTTGGCTTGATCCTCTAAAGATGCTCTTACATTCATAAAAGCAGAACAGTTCGGAGTATGTTAAGGGTACGTTAATAACTTTGACTGCAAGGTGAAAACAAACTATCAAGGCAAATTTGAACTCGGATGACATCACGGCCATTCAGACTTATCAGCAATAAGTGTTCGGTGTTCTGGATGGTGCTTTGGCGATGCCTTGTGATTTTTTTTAAAAAAAAGGGGGAGGGGAAGAGTTGTGATGTATTTATATGTTCAAAAATCTAATTTCTTTGACTCAATGAACGGTTACAATTCTTCTAATTTTTGATGGAGTCAGTGCCCTGAATTCCTGCGACAAACAAGCTTTTCTAAAATGTTGCAGAACCGTTGAATTCTAAACAGAAACGATTGATCCGTACCCAAAAAAAAAAAAGGATCTCTCGCCATTATGTCAGAAGCAACCCGATTACACGGAATTATAATTGTGGAAGGATCTATCCACACAGTTTCTTTGATAACTCTGCCTGAGTTTGTCCTGTCTTTCCTTTTCTGATAAGACCACCATGGTCCATTCCAGGACTGTTACTCTGTAAATTACAGGCATAGTTGAATGGGTTTCTATGACACGCTTTTGTACAATGCAGATAGTTAGCTATTGAATTAACCCATTAGAGCCACGGTGGCGCAGTGGTTAGAGTGGAGTACTGCAGGCTACTTCTGCTGACTGCCGGCTGACTGCAATTTGGCAGTTCAAATCTCACCAGGCTCAAGGTTGACTCAGAACTTCCATCCTTCCAAGGTGGGCAAAATAAGGACACGGATTGTTGAGGGCAGTATGCTGACTCTGTAAAACCTCTTAGAGAGAGCTGTAAAGCACTGTGAAGCGGTAAATAAGTCTAAATGCTATTGCTACGCTATTATTTCCAAAATACACTGAGCTAGAAAATAACTAAACAGGCAGTTCCAGACTAGGTATTAAATCAGGCTTATTATGTTGTGGGAATGCAGCATCTGCTAGCTTCAGATCTATATGAATAATGTCTAATGTGCTATACGAGCAGGACCTACTTATATAAACACATCATAACTCAGTTCCTGGGCTGTGACTTGGTCACAGTTTAGGATAATGAAGATAAAGTCTCCTTCAAACTGAGGTGAGGTCCAGATGACTTCGTGGATACTTCCTGCAGTTCTCTTGATGACAAAATGGAAGCGGTTTATCACTGTTTTGTTGTTCAGGATGTTCTTCCGATTTCTCAGTGTAGCATTCAGTCCTGCACCATGGTGTGTGTTGGGGGAGGGGGGCGTTTTCACCTTCCCCAAGGTCCAGAGGCTTTCCTGAAGCCTCTGGGAGTGTGAAAACAACCTCCCCCCTGGCTCTGGACGCTCTAGGGAGGCTGGAAAAGACTCCTCAATCCCCTCTGAGACACCCCTCAGAGTCCTAATCAGTTCCAGGCCTACTTAGCTTACTTATCTTCCAAGGTCAGTTGGAGGTTACCTCTTAGTTGTGTGATTGTTGAAGACATGGCTGCAAAGCCAGGGTTGGGCAGGTGAAAAGAGGAGACCATAAGAGCAAGTTCTGCTTTTGGGTCATTCCTAGTTGTGGGTGCTCCAACACTGGAGGTTTTAAAGGAGAGGTTGGACAACTATTTGTCTGAAATGGTACAGGTAGTCCTCGACTTACAACCGCAATTGAGCCCAGGACTTATGTTGCTAAGTGACAAATTTGTGAAGTGAGCTTTGTCCCCTTTTACGACCTTTCTCGCCCCATTTCTTAAGTGAATCACTGCAGTTGTTAAGTGGGTAGTAATATGGTTGTTAACTGAACCTGGCTTCCCCATTGACATTGCTTGTCAGAAGGTCACAGAAGATGGTCACCTGACCCTGGGACACTGCGACCGTCATAAATATAAAACCAGTTGTCACGCATCCGAATGTACGTCACGTGACCATGGGGATGTTGCAATGCTTGTCAGGGTGGAAAATGGTCATAAATCACTTTTTTCAGTGCCACTGTACCTTCCAACAGTCACTAAATGAACTGTTGTAAGTCGAGGACTACCTGTATAGTGTTTTCTTTTTAGCAGGGGGTTGGGCTAGAAAAACTCCAAGGTCCCACCCATCTCTGTTATTCTGTTAATGCAGTGGAAATCTGGGTTACAATTAAAAGATAGTAAAACTTCCATTTCCACTGTCATTCCAATGAGGATGCAGTTCAATCTGCTGGGGGATTTTTGATGCTAGCCCCAATATTTGAGGTCTTTATCATCCCAATTCAGGCAGTTTCTTTGCCTGTTCATGAGATTACCAGCTCCCAAGTGGTCTTCAGCCTTGCTTATCAGTTGGATAAAACTCCAACTGCTATTTTCTCCTTGTGTAATTTCCCAGTAGGAGCCGTTGTCTCAACCGTGGCAAAAACGGTTAGAGTCTTAATCTTTGTTCTTGTTTTCCTGATGATAATATCTGCAAAATTATAAACTGGGAAAAAAATATCTTTGAAGTTCCTGCAGAGAAAAGAATATTCAACCAGAGGCTACAGCTGTCCTTGAAAAGGGAACGGAGAGGTAGGTATGGAGTAGCTTCCAAACCAAACATAGAATATTTGTGGGTACTAAGACCTAACTATGGCTTTGTGTCAGGTAGGCAGGAATTAGAAGGGCAATCATGAACTACTAATGTCACTGGGAGCTTGGTGGAGTTCATTGGCATAACTTCAGATCTAACTATACCATAGAATTAGATTTGCAGTTCTGCTCCCACTTGTTTGATTGCAGTCGGGTTTTCTCTATAGCTCAGTACACAAGAGATAAAAATTATTCCAAGTGTGTTGAGTGCACAACACAGTCTCCTTGACTACACCTACAAAGATGAAGCATAAAATAAATTAGGACTTCTAGAATTAGGTCAATAAGAGATTCTTACTCCTATCACTGGGGTCCTTGGTGCTCTCTTAGCTTGATTGTTTTCTTGCAGATGTTTCATTACCC
>JANHFL010009650.1:4185-15614 GCA_032468155.1 Oxyrhabdium leporinum | reverse complement strand
TGTCTCCCCTGGTCCTTCTCTTCACTAGACTAGCCAGGCCCAGTTCCTGCAACCGTTCTTCGTATGTTTTAGCCTCCGGTCCCCTCATCATCCTGGTTGCTCTTCTCTGCACTCTTTCTACAGTCTCAACATCTTTCTTAAATCAGTCAACAGAAGAAAGAGAGGAAGGAAGAGAAATTAACAAGGGCACAGCACACAAAAGCTTGATTGACTGTTGTGGTGAAAATCAGCATAAAAACCAGGACACTCACATAGCTGGACAATATGTCATTTTGAAGCTATATCTCCTTCAAGCTTGGAAATACATATCGGGGAGGCAAGTGCCTGGATTTTGATCACACGACCATGGAGATGCTGCAACCGTGTAATTGTAAGTGCGAGGATAGGTCATAAGTGGAGGACCCTGTGGTGATCAGGGAGAAGCCACTGGTTCTGAGTTGATTTCAGGAGCAGATGCTAGCAATTCAAGAGTTGAGTTCAGCCGCATCAGCCATCAAATATTTTAATAGTTTTGTTTCCTTCAGCTGGACAACATGCTGATGTTCTGGATATGGACCGTTCTCAGTTGCGTTCACTGTTTTTCTGAACTCTGCTTAAATTAGATTTGAGGAGGTCCAACCTTAAACATAAAGTAAGAGCAAAGAACAAGACTAGCTGGCCTTTGAATTGTTATTGCCTGCATGGGGTGTTGCAATAGGTAAATAGAAGTATAGCAAGTATTTGACATAGTGTGAACCTTTCCCTAGACAGAACAGTCTTGAGACTTGAGAACAAACATTTCAGTCCCTTTGTAGCTGATTAATATAGATTGGTGTTCTAAGTCTGATTCCATTCTTTTTCAGGTTGGTATTTATCTGGCTACAGTTGGGTTGACTGTCACTCAGTATATGTAGGTGGGTCTGTGGCGATTCACCACGCCAACTCACCACGGCTAACTCGCCCCAGCCAACTTGCTACTTGCTGTAGAACAAGAGTTACACTAATATAAAAGAAATGATGGAATAGAATCATTAAAGAAAGGATGCGAAAGGAGGGACAGAATAAAATGTGAATGGTAAAGATTAAGGTATTTGTTACTTATTTTAAATAATTAAATAGAATTGTTACATTGTCCCGTGATGAGTTGGCCATGGTGAGTTGGCCATAGTGAGTTGGCCATGGTCAGTTGGCTGCAGTGAGCTGGTTATGGCAAGTTGCCCCATTCCCAACTTCAACTTACCCCCATTTATTTAGTGACTGTTCAAGTTACCATGGCACTGAAAAAAGTGACTTATGACCGGTCCTCAAACTTATGACCATTGCAGCATCCCCACTGTCACACAATCAAAATTTGGGCACTGGGCAATTGCCATGTATTTATGATGGTTGCACCGTACCAGAGTCATGTGATGATCATATGGGACCTTCTCAGATGGCTTCCAACTATCAAAGTCAATGGAGGAAATCAGATTCGCTTAGCAATTGCAGTGTTTCACTTAAGCATCGCATAAACGATCATAAGATCAGGTGTGGCTCACTTAACAGCCACTTTGCTTAGAAATGGAAATTTCTGGTCCCAACTGTGACGACTACCTGTACTTGTTCTGGAACACCTGTTCTTGCTAAAAAAAAATTCTCAATGTATCTATGTTATGTGTCGTGTTGTTAAAGTCATTGGAAATCAATTTTGAACATGTACCTACCACAACTAAGATAGTTATAGCTATGCAGTGTTTCTTAAAAGTTTATGAACCCTTTTGAATTTTCAATCTTTCTGCAAAAAAAATATGGCCCAAGCTTTAATCTGTTCTCCAGACAAATCCTAAAACAAATCAATAAATACAATCCAGTTAAATAAAATGAATAAAAAACATTACACTTCTTCATTCACTTTTTGGGGGAAAGGATCTAAAGCTACATATTTGTGTGTGCCGAAAATACGTGGACCTCAAAGATTATCAAGTCATTTTAAATTAACACCAGGTGTTTCAGTCAATAGGAACAAGGAGTCATAGTAGCCCAGTGGTCAGAATGCAGTATTGCAGGCAAATTCTACCCACAGTTCGATCTTGACTAGCTCAAGGTTGACTCAGCCTTCCATCCTTCCAAGGTCGGTAAAATGAGGACCCGGATTGTTGGGGGCAATATGCTGACTCTGTAAAATGCTTAGAGAGAACCACAAAGCACTATGAAGCGATATATAAGTCTTAGTGCTATTACTGTCATAATCAGGTGTGAGTATGGGAGGTCCTACCTTATTTAAAGGACAACATTCTGGGTATTCACTATCAAAGTCTGATCTTTATAAACACAGGTGTGTGGAAGTATGTCATAGGTTGAACAAAGGAGAGTACTTTGGACCTCCCAAAAGCAGTTGCTTATTTATTTATATTTTATTCCTTAAATTTATATGTTGCCCATCTGACTGTTGAACAGCTCTGGGCTTGTTGATTTACACCAGGCTGGAAAAAGTTACAAAACCCTTTCCAAAAACTTTAGGCTCCATTAGTCCACTGCCAAGCAGATTGTGCACAAATGGAGGCAATTTAAGCACCAGGTGTTTGCCGATACAGTTTTTGAAATGTAATTTCTGTTGATTTCAATTTAGCATCTCTGAAATATTGTTCCAATTCACATCATGATATAAGCAGCAGAACCAGTGTCCAATTGCTCCAGTTTCAATGTGTACCTCTTGCTAATTTCATTTCACCTTTCATGCATTAGATTTCAAAATTAATTATCCCTATTTTACGACTGTTATCAAATTCGTCATCTTGCACAACTGGATTCGTTTTAAAGTCATGGTTTGCTTGGTTATCTTGAGTTATGGTTGGTTTTTTTCTCCTGCGTAACAAGCTGTTTGAAACTTGATAAATGATAAATACATGCATTTTTGAAGCTTTCTTCTTTAAATCCGCATTGAGCCAGCATGTGTGAATCTTGGCCACAACAATAATATAGTTCATGTGGGCCTGTTGCTCTTTGAGCATATACTGTTGCAAGCTGAGTTATGTGTGTTTCCACTACTGATTGCAGCTTTATAGTATTTCTAGCAACTGTTTTCATGGAGATAACTGTTTAAAATGCTCACCTAAATGCTAAATCAGTCTCCGTTAAGGGTCTTTTTTTTAACGTTTTCTTTCAGAATTCTCTAAAACAGTTTCTCAGTTGTTTTGCCTTTTGCTAAACCTGCAATGTTCAGACAGTATTTTCCATATCACAATGCTTTTTATCGGTGTTAAGTAAGGTGAGCTTCTGTTTCATGCTTCAAAAGTCTTCTTCTCAGATTTTTCTTCGTGTGGACCAAGTTGTTTACAAGTTAAACTGTATAGAAGACAGAATAATAGAATTGAAAGAGACCTTGGAGGTCTTCTTGTCCAACCCTTTGCTCAAGCAGGAGTCTCTACACCAGAGGTGTCAAACTCACGTCATCACGTCATCAAGTGATGTATCATGACTTCTTTCCCCTTTACTAAAATGGGGGTGAGCGTGGCCAGCGCATGACACATCTGGCCCGCGAGTTTGACACCCCTGCTCTATACCATTTCAAACAAATGACTGGCCAATCTTTTCTTAAAAGCCACAACATCTGACGGCAAGACATTTCACTGGTTAATTGTTCTCACTGTTAAGAAATTTCTCCCTAGTTCTAGGTTGCTTCTCTCCTTGACTAGTTTCCATCCATTACTTCTTGTCTTGTCTTCTGATGCTTTAGAAAATAAGTTGATCTTCTCTTCTTCGTGGCTGTTCCAATATTTGAGCAGCTGCCATGAAGAAATGGTATAGGGCAGGGGTGTCAAACTCAAGGCCCGGGGGCCAGATCCGGGCCATGGGATGCTTAGGAAACAGCAAAGGACTGATCTGTAGTGCCTCTGCCAGCGAAAACGGAGCTCAGGAGGGCTGCATACGGCCCTCCTGAGCTCTGTTTTCTCTCACAGACGGTTGCAGGAGGCCATTGCAGCTGAAAATGGAGCTCATGAGGGCCGCAGGCAGTCCCCCCAAGCTCCATTTTCTCTGGCAGAGGGTTGCAGGAAGCCGTTGCAGCCAAAAACAGAGCTCGGGAACCTGTTTTCGCTGGCAGAGAGCTCGGTCCACCACAGTTCCCCCAACACAAGTGACACTGAGCCACACCCATCCCGGCCTCCTGAGGTCAAATACAACACTGATGCGGCCCTCAATGAAATTGAGTTTGACACCCCTGGTGTAGGGTCTCCTGCATGAGCAGGGAGTTGGACTAGAAGACCTCCAAGATCAACTGACTCATCCATTATCTCTTGATTGCTTATGTCTGTGTCCCTTTCCCTTCCTTTTTTAGCTTCCCCACAAATCTCTCCCAGTGTAGTAGGTGTAGATATGTTTAAAAGTGTCCTTTTATCCTTATAGGTCAAGAAAGGTTTGGGAACATGACCCGGGTCTACTACCGAGAAGCTGTGGGAGCTTTTGTCGTCTTTGATGTTACAAGGCCAGCTACCTTTGAAGCCATAACCAAGTGGAAGCAGGATTTGGACACTAAATTGACTCTCCCTAATGGCCAGGTGGTGCCAACTGTCCTGTTAGCAAACAAATGTGATCAAGGCCAAGAGTTACTGGTGAATAATGGCTTCAAGATGGACCAGTTCTGCAAGGACAATGGTTTTGTGGGATGGTTCGAGACATCGGCTAAGGTAACTCCCTTCTGTGTCAGGTAACAGCATCGACCCATTGAGTTAGGTTTGGTTATCACTCAATATAAAAATTATATTAAAAGATGTTGAAACTCTAAAAAGACTTCAGAGAAGAGCAACAAAGATGATTAAGGGACTAGAGGCTAAATCATACGAAGAACAGTTGCAGGAATTGGGAACGTCTAGCTTAATGAAAAGAAGGACTAGGGCTGACATGATAGCAGTCTTCCAATATCTCAGGGGCTGCCACAAAGAAGAGGAGGTCAAGCGATTCTCCAAAGCACCCGAGGGCAGGACAAGAAGCAAAGGATAGAAAATAATCAAGGAGAGAACCAACCTATAAATAAGGGGAAATTTCCTGACTGTTGGAACAATTAATCAGTGGAATGACTTTCCTCCAGAAGCTGTGGGTGTTTCAACACTGGAAGTTTTTTTAAGAAGAGACTGGAATTTCATTTGTCTGAAATGGTATAGGGTTTTCTGCCTGACAAGCGGGTTGGACTAGAAGACCTCCAAGGTCCCTTCCAACTCTGCTATTCTGTTATTAGATTCTACTGTCCACTGAAGGGCCAGATTATGGCCAATGGATCCCCTAAGCACAGCTGAACAATGGTGCCCCTTATTCCTTCTTCTAATGCTTATCTAGCAAGACATGAAGACGCAATAAGGGCTGAAAACTCCAGCCGAGAGTTAAGAGTATGATGGCTAGGGGGAAAAAATCTCTGTGGTGTCCCCTTTCCCAGGATGGCCTAAGTACCTGCTTGTTTTGCTTAAGAGCTGCTCTGGTAGGAAGTCCACTGTGGGACAACGTGACCCAGTTATTAAACGTTTTGCTTTCAGGAGCCCTTCCCATTTTTGAAAATAATAGAGGACCCGAAAAGAGCTTTCATTTACATGGGTTATATTTACTAATATTCACCATATTTCACATTACATTTGATGCATTTGTAGAATATTCCTTTGTTGAATCATGTTAAAATAACAATATTAAACCCCTTAGATACGGGTTAGTCTGCGACTTACAACCGTAACTGATCCCAAGCTTCCTGTTGCTAAGTGAGAGGTGTATTAAGTGACTTTTGCCCCATTTTATGGCCTTTCTGGCTAGCGTTGTTAAGTCAGTTGCTGCAGTGGTTAAGTTAGTAACATGGCTGTTAAGTGAATCTGGCTTCCCCGTTGACTTTGCTTGTCCGAAGGTCGTAAAAGGGGGTCACGTTAGCCCGGGACATTGCAACTGTCATAAATACAAGTCAGTTGCCAAGCATCTGACTTTTGATCGCGCGACCGTGGGGATGCTGCAGTGGTCGTAAGTGTGAAAAACAGTCATAACTCACTTTTCCCAGTGCTGTTGTAACTTTGAATGGTCACTAAATGAACTGTTGCAAGTCAAGGACTACCCCGCATTAACATAAATATATTTTGATGAGAAAGCTCTTTAGTTTTTTTTAACCAACTAAAATTAATAACGAGAAGAAGGGCATGGTTTTAAATGTTTGCAAATGCCTTTAGTACTTGGCAAATTCTTTTGATTTCACAGACTCCTAAAAGGGTCTTCGAGACATCCCCCCCCCCAGGAGTCCTTGAACTACACTTTAAGTATAACACTACTCTAATTGGTTTAGTTTAGGGCAATGCTACATTAAAGGTTAACTTCAATCCCCTCCCAGGTCACCAGAAAGCATAAAAAAATGACCTCTCTTTGTGGTTGAAATACAGTGAGCTTGAAAGACATCTCCATTTATATCTTGTTCTTTTAATATTGTTCCTAGTCTCCGAATGAAGGTGTGAATTTGTATCCCTCTTCTGGCAGGCTTCATTTTGAGGGGTGCAGTGGCTCAGTGGTTAAAGGCACCGAGCTTGCCAGCTGGAAAGCTGAAAGCCCCGGTTTGAGACCCAAATTCTGCACGACAGAGTGAGCTCCCATTCCTTGCTCCATCTCCTGCCCACCGAGCAGTTCGAAAGCATGCAAATACAAGTAGATAATTAGGTACCATTTTGGAAAGGTAACAGCATTCCGTGTGCCTTTGGCATGTAGCCATATTGGCCACCTGACCACGGAAATTGTCTTTGGACAATTGGCTCGCTTGGCCAAGAAACAGAGATGAACACATCCCCTTAGAGTCAAACACGACTGAAAGAAAAACTTTTAACTTTACCTTTTAACCATTCTTCTCCCATTGCTTTGAAGAATTTGTATCATGGCACAACTAAAAAAAAACAAAACTTTATCTCCATCCCAATTTATCTCTTTTATTCCATGCACGTTTTGCAGTTTTCCCTTCTTTCACCTGATTATTTTAGAAATGTTATTGGCATATCTTTGGGGTTTGGCATTTGATTGAACTTAGAAGGGAAGAATTTATGGGTGAGTTTTGCATCATTACCTTGAAGTTTTAAATCTAGTGGTTTGTAATTAAATTTTGAGATAAGATACCCAACTTAATTGGTTTTTACTGCATGTTTCCTAATGCCTCTAATTCTCAAATTATTTGTGTTTCTAAATATTAACCAAATCCAATCTAACTTGAGTAATGGTTTTTGAACTTTTCCATATATAGCTCATTTTTTCACAGCAATATTACGCTCTTTGGTCTCATCTTTGACATCTGAGAAAACAAATCTGTTAGTCATTTATTAACTGGTTCAAACACTCTTCCCAAATCTTTCCAAAGCAAAGTACAGGTAAATGTCTGTGGAGATTCTCAGTCATCCAGGTCCTGGTTGTCCCAAAGGTGCTTTTTTTTCAAGAGGCGACTGGACTTTTTGGGTTTTTCTTTGAAGACCTTTCGCTTCTCATCTATGCAGAATCTTCTTGGATGAGAAGTGAAACGTTTTCAAAGAAAAACCAGAAAGTCCAGTTGCCTCTTGAAAAAAGCACCTTTCAAAGCTAGTACAGCTAGCTTTGGATTTATGACTGGTTGCTTAAGACTGTTTGAAATTACGATAGACATGAAAAAAATTACGACCCATCTTCAAAGTTATGACCGCTGCATTACGCATGAAATCATGTGAAATGGAAAGACCATTCTGATTGCGGATCTCCTGCACTTCATTTGGCTGTTGTTTTTCCCCCTTGAGTTTTGATCAGTTCAAGAGAGGCAGCAAATTTTCTTCTGTAACTAACTTTACAGTACAGGTAGTCCTTGATTTACAACCACAATTGAGCTCAGAATTTCTGTTCTTAAGTGAGACACTTGTTAAGCGAGTTTTGCCCCATTTTACGACTGTGGTAAATATGATCGTAAAATTGGGTCCGGTCACTTAATGACCCCAATTCCAATCCTAATTGTGGCCTTAAATTGAGAACTTGGACCCTGCCAGCCAGAATAATCACTTTAAATCAAGGATTATCTGTACTGTAGCAGAAGGATCATAAGAGAGACGAGTTAGGTTACTCTCTATTGCAACAAAACTTCAGCAGGAAACTAACTGTAACTTATGAAATTTAAATGCATGAGATTTAGCGAAGCTGATGCCTTGTACTAAAAATTGCTAACTGGAACAGGTGCTACCAGATTCCTTCAGAGGGATCAGCAAACGCACCCAAAACTTCACATTTAGAAGGCAACCCCAGGCATTCCATTTGTAAGCAGGTACTACTTCAAAAATCCGGATTGCCTAAAATAACTCTTCCTCTTGAGCTTCAAAACCAACAGAATTGCCTATCGTTGTAAAGTAAAACTACAGTCCTGTATCAAACTAGGCATAGTTTTATATATCTTGGGATCGCAGAGTCATCAATCCTATAAAAGATTTGCATGGCTAGTCATAAAATATTTCATCTGGAAGAGAGAATGGCCCATAAAAACTAATAAAGGCCCATTATGTCACGTAAAAGAAAACCAGCTACTCAGATTTAAGGGAATTTATTTCGAAGATTACGACGGAGAATGTTAAGCTCTGACCTAGAGGCAGGGAGAACAATGCAAAGACACGATCGGCAACAAACACTAAACTGCTTTTAAGATTTCTTGAGGGTGTATTCGATAAAGTGTATATTTCATGCTAACATAAAATCAGTCCATTTTTTTTACCCTTGCTGCTTGTGCAGTCAGTTTTATTACTGTAGAAAGTTAGCACCTACCCATCTCCTAGAAGAATGAACATTTTTGAGAAATATTTTAAAAGGCAGGATAAAATATTTCCCCTGAAAGAGAAATAAAAAAATCTTAAAAGGAGACAGAAACTCAGAGCCCCAGCTCCTTGCCCCCAAGCAGATAGTAAGCTGAGGCGAGCTTTTAGAAACGCAGATTTGGTAATCCATTACTCCCTGCAGCAAGGTCTGAACAAAGGTATGGTTAGCCCAACAGGCCCCTTCATTGCCTCAGCCAAACTTCAACCAAGCTTACCTCAGACAAACTCCTAGGATTTGTACATAGCACCGTGGGAGTCTGGCAACAGCTAATAGGATACATGTTCTTGCACAGGAACAGGAAGTTCAAGTGCAAAGCCCAAGAGAAGGTATAAAAACCCCTCATTCTCAACTCCATCTCGTCAGCTGTCCCAGAACCACATGTGCTTGGTGGTTCTGCTTCATCAATAAATGGACTTCTTTCCTATCAGCCTCCAGCCTCCATTTTGTCTCCGGTGCCTTTCTCCCAGCTTGGAACTAAACCAGATGGGTATTTCTTCCAACATTACCAAGAATCAAAGAAATCTTATCATTTATATTTGGGGGGACTGGAGAGGGATTAAACATAGAGATCAGATTGAATCATCACATATGTAACTTACATCAGGCATCTTGTTATTTTAAAAAAAAAATATTTATTTTTTTGGCATCAATACCAAGAAAAGTTTCCATTAACTATATCTATGGAGTTTCTCAGTCATTCAGATCATGGTCGTCCCAAAGGTGCTTTTTTCCAAATTTTCTTGTTTTTCTCCCCCTTGAAAACTTTTTTGCTTCTCATCGCTTCTTCAATTCTATTGAAGGCAAGTGGACTTTCTTGGTTTTTTTTCTTTGAAAATGTCTCGCTTTTCCTCCAAGGATCTTCTTTAGTGGGACTGGCCTACCCATGATCTTGATTCTAACCCTCTGTTAACGCAGACAGTGTTGTCTTTTTTGGAAGCTGCAGCACAAAGATGATGTGAGATCACAGCTACAACATAGACCTGACTGAAGATAAACCAGGAGTTTTTCAATTACTTCATTACTTTATTCCATGGAGACAGAGGTCATATTTTAGAAGTTTAGGAAATAGCAAGTTTAGCAAAATGTTTCCAAAGGGAAAAAAAATCAAGAAAGTCCGCTTTCCTTTTGGGGAAAAAAAAAGCATCTTTGGGACATTAGCCGTATCCCACATATCCGGAGATAAATTGCATACTTGCTCAAAGTTTAATCAGGATTTATTTACATTTTTTTTTTTGGTAACAAAGATATAAAGAGTAGTTATGCAATTTTTTTTAAAAATGCACATTGTGTATCAGTCTTCTGTGACCTCATGCCCTATGGAAGTGTTCTCACAACTTACAGTCCACGTCGGGAATTCTGAGTTCAAATCATACAGTGTACATCAAATGGGAAAGTGCTTAATAATTGTTGACTTGTGTACATAGCTTTGAGCCCCTTGGGGCAATGAGCAAACGTGGTTCATAATTAATGTGATCATATATTCATTTGTCCTGCTTCTCAGGTTGCTGTAGCAGTTGCATCAACCACCTTTTTGTACCCACAGAAAACAAAATCGAAATCAACAAAAGATTTTGTATCGACAAAGATGATAAAGGGCCTGGAGGCTAAACTGTATGATGAATAGTTCAGAGAGCTAAGTTCAGAGAGCTAACCTATGGAAGGGAAGGAGTGTGTGGGGATAGGATCACTGTCTTCCAATATTTGAGGGGCTGTTTCAGA
Organism: Oxyrhabdium leporinum; assembly: GCA_032468155.1. Lineage (NCBI taxonomy): Eukaryota > Metazoa > Chordata > Lepidosauria > Squamata > Cyclocoridae > Oxyrhabdium > Oxyrhabdium leporinum. The sequence continues at coordinate 5,117 of JANHFL010009650.1, read as the reverse complement.
GAAGAGGGGATTCACTTAATCTCCAAAGCACCAGAGGGCAGGACAAAAAATATTGGGTGGACGTTTGTGAAAGAGTAATAAGGAAAAAAGTTTCTGAATAGCCTCCCTCCCGGAGTTGTGGGCGCTCCATCACTGGAGATTTTCAAGAAAAGATTGGACAGCCATTTGCCTGGGATGTTATGTAAGGTCTGTTGCCTTGAGCAGGGGGTTGGATGGAAGACCTCCAAGGTCCCTTCCAGGGCTACGATTCCAGTTTGCAAACCTATGTAGAAGATTTGACTTTTCTTAGGAACATGGCCTTGTTCATAATGGTAGCAATTCTCCAGAGTTTCTGACAGAGTTTTTGTTCTCCCGGTTGTATCTAATGATGCTGAGAATTTGAACTGAAATCTTTTCCGTGCGAGATTGGTACTCTAACCTTGGCCCGAATCTTTGGCTGCAGGCATTAAATAGATCTAGACTTCTGGTGGAATTCTCTTTTCTCTCTATGATTCTCAGCTAGACTTGAAAAGCGGTTTATAGATTCACATCGCTTTCTCGCACGGCATTTCACAACAACTTGAAAATAGCTAGGTGCCGACCAGAGGAATTTGCCAGGTCTGTTCGAAAAAATCTCAGGATCAACCTTTGTTGACTGTGCTTGCCAATGGTTAGTGCCTCTCCTTCGTTCAGTATCAGTTGGCAAATTATTAAATTCCAAAGTTGAGTTGCTGGCTAACTGAGACCTAGCATTTGACTGTGACATGTACACATTTTCATACTTTATAAGCCAGGTTCTCCTGCAAGAATATGTAGACAGATGAATTGCAAGCAGCTTCCAAGATACTTTGTCCAGGGAAAATCCAGTGCTGTAACTTATTTATTTTTATTTATTTTTACATTTATATACCGCCCCATTCCGAAGACTCGGGGCGGTTTACAGCTTATAAGCA
>JANHFL010009649.1:11401-22783 GCA_032468155.1 Oxyrhabdium leporinum | reverse complement strand
CTCTCTCTATCTCTCTCTCTCTCTCTCTCTCTCTCTCTCTCTCTCTCTCTCTCTCTCTCTCTCTCTCTCTCTCCCTCCCTCTTCCCACATGTGTGTTTATGTGCCTGTGTCCAGAGAATTAAAGGGCAGATCCTGAACGAATGCGCACTTGGGACTAGCAAACCTCTTGCTACAGCAAGAGCAGCCTGTGTCTGGTAAAAGGGAGTAACAAAAGTCTTACATTAGCTTAAGGCACATTTTTTTTACTCTAAACCTTCAAAGCCAAAGAATGAACTGAAAATATTGGCTCTGCCTACTCTGGGCTTCTGTGGAAGCCATAAGAGAAGATCTAAAATGTATAACTATTGGTCAAACAACTATGTATGTTTAAGCAACTTCTAAAGCCCCTTCTAGTTAGCAGATTGCTTTTCTAATCTATTCTACCAGCAGCCTCACAGGTTGTTTCACTCTCAAGATACCAGTTATAATAGTTTCATTCTCAAGGTACCAGTTTCACCCAGTAATCTTTATAAATTTGAAATTCAAAAATACACACTCCAGTAAACTGTAGTCCCTCTATCTTAATGTCCACTCTGTTATGTAGAGCTCTAGATAGATGTCAGGTTTTTCTTGACAATGCTAGACTGGAAGCAGGCATTGAATGTCACATATTTCTGGTAAGCAGATTTATTATAGAAAAGCCAATGAAGCTTCTGAAAGAATTCCAGTGCCTGCCATGTATCAAATGCAAATCCTATTTATTGTGAAATCAAACTTTCATTTTTGTGCACCTTTTTCTTCCAGTTGCATGATGTAAATGGGACAGAACGATAGACATGTGTTGGTTTTGTTTAGCTGTAACCTTCTTAAACTGGCTCTCACAGTAGATTTCATATCTTTGATGTATATAATATATGGGCAAATATATTTAGTTATGAAGTCCCAGTTCTTTTTTCTGTGGATTTTTGTCCTTCTTTTCATGGCTTTCAGCTTCCTTTTTTCTGGGTCCTTTCTTGGTTCTGCTGCCATATAAGTTTCCATGTTTTCTGACTCTAAGCCAAGGAGAAGCCACCATTACCAGTCATTATAGACCTATCAGTTTCTAAACGTCTTCTAGGTCTCCTGCAGAAAACAAGGAAAGTACATTTTGAACTGACAAAGGGGGAACTTAATTAGCATATGGTGACTAATTTACATAATGAATTGAATAATTGATTTTTTCCCTCCTGACCCATCCAATCCTTCAGCCTGTCAGTAGCTAAGTGTGGTCCTCAAGTGAAAAAAACTAATATTTATCTAGATGGACCAATAATGTACTATAAAGTAAATTCCCAGATTTTTTTCTGCCTAAGAAAAAAAATGAACTCTTTCTCACATGAGGGCGAGAAGATCCACTTGCACAATCTGATAATTTTTGACAATTTTGCACACAATTTTCCTGATATATACAATTATATATTTAGACATGGTCATCTTCTATTATGCTGATGAAGTTGATTCATTTGATAGCAAAGTGTTCCTTTAATGAAAACCAAAACAATAAAAATATCTAAAGAAATAAAGAACTGTTTATGAATGCCTTACAAATGCACATATATATGAATAATTAGTCTGGTACATAATTATTATACAAACTGTTTCCTAAACTAGTAAAAAATCAAAACTGTAAGATTAAGGAATATTTATTTAATATTTATTTAAGTTAAACTAATGCAAACTATTAGTATAATGAAGTACTATGTTATCTTATTTCAGAACAGAAATAATGAGAATAATACTAGAGAGCAATGGAATTTTTAGATTGGTATTAACAGGACTATACAGGGACATACAAATAGAAGGATTAAGGAGAGACACAAACTGCTGTTGAACTAGATAGGTACAAACCAAACATCATCAGAATTGTATTCTAAGTCTAGAAGTTTAATATCAAACATGTATGACTTTACATAATGTAACGTGTCATAATGAATTTTCTACATCTGGGAAAACTTTGAATCAATAATTTTATTTAAAGGGCATTCATTGAATCATCATTTTAAAACCATTCTTTGAATTTAATCTTCAGATTGATTCAAGGTATTTAATTAAGTCAGGGATTTTCAAATCACTTTGAACCAGTCTGAAAACAGAGTTTCAACGTATTTTGCAGTTTTGAACACTGGTGCATATTTTCCTTCCACAAATCTGATCAAACTAATAGGTTTCCTGATACTGACATGATAATTCTCCAATGATTTTTATCAGTCAGGAAACCATGTCTAACAGAGCATTTCAGAGACAGCAGGTATCTTGGCTGCGTTACTTTTTGCTTGGAAGATAACAGAATGACAAAAAGAGATGTGATTGTATGAATGGATACGAGGTGACATTATCACTATTACTTCTGCATATGGCACAAGGATTCATTCTTAGTATATTGTATATGAATAATAGTGAGGCAACTCTTCTCAGATTTTTTCCCCAATTTTTTTATTTGTTTTATTTATATAACATATAAAAATTCAATTTCAATTAAACAGTGTGTTGTCTGGTGCAATTTTTTTAGGAAATCATAATCAAAATGTTTACAATAATAATCATCACACTGATATTAATTCAACAACAACAACAAAACAACAACAATAACAATTTATCTACTTTAACAAATCTCCTTAATAACATTAATCCTTTTTGTATTCCCATTTTTCTAACTTCTGTTTTTATTATCTAATCATTGGTAAAATAAGTCCCATGTCAAGAAATATTCAGTTCCTCTCTTTTCCTTAATTGTAAGCATTAATCTGTCCATTTCTGCACATTCTATTTTTTTTTTTAATTACACTCTCATCTATCAGAATTTCTTCACTTTTCCATTGTTGTGCAAATACAATTCTGGCTGTGGTTAGTACATGTAAAATCAAATGTATATTCCCTTTATCATACTTTTCCAGTAGGATGCCCAGCAAAAATATTTCTGTTTTCAAATCTATATGTTGCTTTATCATTTTTTCCAACCAAGTACATATTTTCATCCAATATTTTTTTGCCTTTGGCATGTCCACCACATATGATAATAGGAACCAGGTGTCTGGTTACACTTCCAACATTTAGCGGACCTGTCTTTAAGCATCTTTGCCAATCCCGTTGGTGGAAAATGCCATCTATAAAACATTTTATACAAGTTTCTTATATCTGGTTGACATAGTTAATTTAACATTCCTTTCCCAAAATTTCTGCCACTTATCCAGTTCTATTGTTGTTCTTGTTGTTTTTTATAAGTTTTTATTTTATTTTAAATACAATCTTCCATTACACGGTGTGTCGTCTGGGTACAAATATTTTGCAATAATAATTAGAATTACAACTATATTCTTTATATTAATATTTTACTAATATATATATAATATCATTCATTATAACAATCATCATCTTAACATTTTCAATTCAATTCATGTATTTTGTGCCTTCACTACTTTTTATTTATCTCTAGTTTTCATATTTATTCTCTAGCCATCGGTAAAACAGTTCCCATATCATATAATATTCAGTTTGTTCCTTGTCTTTAATTGCAAGTGTTAATCTATTCATTTCTGCACATTCTAATATTTTCCTGATCACATTTTCCTCTTTAGGAATCTCTTCACTTTTCCAGTTCTGTGCAAATACAATTCTAGCTGCAGTTAGTACATGAATAATTAAATATATATTCTCTTTACTAAAACTATCAGATAGAATCCCCAATAAAAATATTTCAGGTTTAAAATCAATGCATTGTTGTGTTATCTTTTCCAACCACATGTGTATTTTTGCCCATTTTTTTTTGCTTCTACACATGTCCACCACATATGATAATATGATCCAGGTGTCTGATGACACTTCCAGCATTGGGCTGATTTATCTTTAAACATCCTTGCCAACCTTGCCGGTGCCAAATGCCATCTATAAAACATCTTATACAAGTTTTCTTTGTATGCGGTTGACATTGTTAATTTATAATTCCTGTCCCACAATTTCTGCCATTTATCTAACTCTATTGTATATCCAAATTTTTTTGCCCATACTATCATTGTCTCCTTTATTTGTTCCTCTTCCAGCTTAATACTCAATAAATAACTATACAGTTTTTTTTATCAATCTTTCTTCCACTCCGGTTAATATCTTGTCTAATTCTGTCAACTCCTTGTAGAAACTATATAATTTAACATCTTTTTCATATCTAGACTGTATTTGCAGAAAGTTGGGTCTTTCAAGCATTGCAGATAAGCAGCAGGGTCAGGGTCATCCAAATCGTGGAAGGATGTGGTATAAATACTGTATAACAAATATGATGCCATGACAGAGAGTGCAGTAGGATGGTACTGCTAAATAGGAAAATAAAGACCTTGGACAAAGAGATGCTGTCTAAGGAAGGATCGATTACATAAGACAGGGTACATCCTGTAGCTGCATAACAGGTGGAAAAAGAGGCTCAGAAGCGATCCTCCATAAATTCTCATCCTGTAAAAGAAATAGTGAGATATTTGTACTTTCAGGTTTGCAGAATTCTGTTAATGAAGCCTTACAATAAAGTAAGAGTAGTTACTCTGGTCTATTCCCATCTAGTACACCTTGTGTAGGTTGACAGACCCTGAGCATCCCCACTCTGTCAGCATTGGACAAGCAGAAACGATCACAAATAGAGTTCCACAAAGATGACCTTGGACAGGTAGGGCTTTATAGATGACAGTATCTGGAATTGTGCCAGTAATTCACCAGGGGCCAGTCAAGCCCACAGAGTATTGATGTGACACGGGCATACTTTGAGTGCATTATTGTAGGGAGGTGACTATGAGTAGGGTACAGACATGGGTGAAATTTGTACACCAGGTAGATTTGTGCAAATAAAATTACTAGTATTAGTTTTGAACACAGTTTGTTGAACAAACCTATAATGACCTCTATTATAGTCTGCTTTGTCTGTCCACTAAAAGATATGATAGAATTATGAATCCACTGTAATGCCAGCCTGCCCCTTGGAACATGATGCAACATCAACACATGTTGATGTTTATGGCTTGCATTGTGATGGTTCAGCCTCCAGCTTGCCAATTTTAATTCTATTCTTGAGGATGCTGTTGTCTTAAAGTTTTGATTTGATGAAAAACCATAGCCTAATTTCAAGGCCAATCCCAGAAGCCAGCTTCCCTAGAGAGTTATAAATGCACACTGAGATACTGCATTAACAAAGTAGATATTAAGTTCAAGATTTGCAAACTACTCTGACAAGCTCCATAATTCTTTTCCTTTACCAAAGTCTATTTCCTTTACCAATTATTCTATTTCAAAGCATTTTTTAAAAAGGAATTAATGGCTTTCACAGCAATAATTTCAGAATCATAGCAACAACTGGTTAGACAAAGTATTATTTTGTTTAAATTGCATTTTATTATGATCCAAGTAAAATCAAAAGTAATTAGGTTTTTGTTAATAGGCTTTTACCAACATTATTTTGCAAGTAAATTAGGTCTTCCATGAAAATGTATATAAATCATTGTTATTAGGGGTGGTAGAAAATGCTCTGATTTCACATGATAGGTGATAGTAGCTAACCAATCTTAGTTGATCTAGAAAATTAGTCAGAGTTGGTCATAGTTGTTACTTGGGTGGCGAATCATATACAAAGTCCAGGGCTATGGAGTAAAATGGGAAAATAAAATAAAAATTTAAAAAACATATTGGAAGAAATCAATGGTAAACCATTTCTGCACTATGACACACACACACATACACACACACACACAAGCTAGTTGTAATGAAGGCACTTATCATGCTATTTGATTTGGGAAGGGTGTTACAAACCCTTATAGCACATTTTTAAGCCAACCCAAAACATCTGAAAAAAAGAATTCCCAAACATGTTTTTCTTTGGTGGGATCAGCTCATTGTATCATACCAGCATAGTACCAACAATCTGTTGCTAAGATGTGAAGGTTTCCATAGCAATAAGTGAGCAGAGTAGCACTTAGCTACTCTGCCAAACAGAATTTTCTCTTTCTCTATCAACTTTTCTCTTTTTCTTTTTTGCTCATTCTCTTGCATTCTCTCTTTCCTTTTAGACATGCATACACACATAAAAACACCACCCCATCCATTACTGTGTTATTAGATGAAGAAGAACCAAAAACACAACAGTTCTGATTACAACCTCTAGTTTGTTGACTAGGACACATCTGCAAATCCAATTACTGTAGTGAAAGTTCTGATTAGTGGGTTATAAAATAAGGATTTAATTCATTCCTGTGAATAATATGTGGTTGTTTGATATGGAGTCTGACTTCCAATACAGATTGGGTTGATTATATATATTATGCTTGCCAAATAGCAACAACCAAGTCTTTTAAATCAGAAAGCACATTTAGTTTTTCTGCAATGAAAATAGGTTGCTGGAAAACCCTGATGTTCTCTTATTGCTCTCGGTACTTTGTTGTCCCCGGACAGCTTCAGGATGTCCTCTCACTTCTTGCAGCATGTCCTGTGAACAAATGCAGAACTAGCATGATTACTGCCTGTTGGTTTTGACATTGTAATTACAGTATTGTGAACAGAGCCATGCAAAACGCACGGAAGGTGATTGTCCTTGTATCTCCTGCTTTGTACTCATCTCCACCTCATAAGATTGTGATACAATCTGCAAAAAAAGAAAGCTTCAGACCTTGCTTACAATTGCACTGGCTGATCTCCAGATTAGTAATCCAAATGAGCAGCAGTCCCGTCTTGAGTGAAAGCTAAAACAGTCTGGCAATTCAGTTATGTGCTTTGGGAATATGAGGCTCTCTATTTGTTCATTTCAGTGCCACATTATTTCCATAGAAGAGGAGTCGATGATAGTCTTCCATCCAATGCTATTTCTTTTGGCTAGCAACAACTATTCAGCTCTGATTCTTTCTCAGGCTACCACAATCTTTTCATCCAAAGTACCCCGAAGTGAATCTGCTTGCAATCTAGAAATAGAACTAAAATAACCTGCACACAGTGTCGGTGCACACTTGCATGAACTTCATATGATGGATCACCCTCTTTAAATCCTTTGTTCTGAATCATGAAAGACTGAGTCACAGCAGCAAAAAGTGCAAAAGACGAGTAGGTTTATTACTAGTCTAGAATTCCCATTCTACTGTCTAACACTTTCAAACTATGTTGAAGGACCAAATATAAACTTCATAGGAACACCCAAGCCACAAATAAGTTTCACATCTAAAAATTCTGTTCATTGTGCAACAGCTGAAGCCAGAATATTTTTTTTTTACCAAACTAAAAGGTACTAGTTTACTCAACAACAGTGATATTGATTTGTGGCTGAGTTTCTGGTTTTAGGTTTTAAAGATGGTCATAAGCCTTCTTTTAAAAACATTCACCTCCATTATGTTGGCTGTATACATTTGATTAATAAAATAAATGTTGCACATTGAAAATATTTCTTCCAAACATCAATAATTCATTCCACCAAGTTAGGATTAGCACATTCTAACCCATTGCTTGGTAATTCTTTAGTTTAACTTTGAGACACTTTTTTTGTCAAATAAATTTCTTGTTTCAGGATGCTCTTATATGTACCAAAAAACTATGGTTACAATTTGCTCTTGAAATGACTTCAGAAAACCATGTATCTCTATATTCCTGTGAATGTCCCTGTTCTAAATATTCTAAACATATTTTTAGGAACAGTGGCTAAATATTTTCACCATAAAGTGCACAATACATGTCTATTTGTATTCGATTTCAATATGTAATAACATTTGTTTAATTTTTTTTTTTAGGCGCCAAACCAAATTTGACAGTGTTCGTAATGAGTTTTAATGAATCTAGAATGACAGTGTCTCTTTCTAGCATGCTAAAATGATATACAGGTAGTCCCAGGGGATTAATTGGGATAGGAAGTTTGGTTGTAAATTGTGACAGTCATAAATTGAGGCAGTTATATGACTAAATCCAGTTTTAAAGTTTTTTTATGATCACCATTAATAGCAATAGCACTTACAATAGCACTTCCACCAAAAAACATTTTGGAAGCTGTAGAATGCAGCTTCCGAGACCTGCAAGTGGGATCTGCAAGTGGGCATCTAATACCACCCAGAGGCTACCATATGAGAAGAAAAGCTAGAGAAAAGTTCCCTGAAGATGGGCTCCAGCATGAGTCCAAAAGCTCAGAAGACAAAACCTCTGGTCCCAGTTACCGACCCAGATTGGAACCTGCAAAAGCACTTAGGCTTATACACTGCTTCACAGTGCTTTTCAGCCCCCTCTAAGCAGTTTCCAGATTCAGCATATTGCCCTCAACAATCTGCGTCCTCATTTTACAGACCTCAGAAGGATGGAAGGCTAAGTCAACATAGAGTCAGTGAGGATTGAACTGCTGGCAGTCGGCAGAATTAGCCTGCAATACTGCATTCTAACAGCTGCACACAGTTGCTGCTCACACAGTTGTAAGTGCAAACCCATTCTTCTAAATTGCCATTTTTTGCCGGAAACTGGTAAAAAAAACATGCCAGAAACTGGCAAAAAACCCCACTACAGATCATAATCACATGACCATGGGACATTGCAATCAGTCATAAATGTGAGCCAATTGCCACGTGACTATGAGATGGGTGGCATGACATTTTATTACAGCCAGAAGTACCTTGTAGGCTGATAAGTATCCATTGCAAGGGCACTGTAACTCTGAACAGTTGCTAAATGACTAGTCATAAGTTGAGGACTACCTGTGTGCTTTTATCTCATGTGATTGCCAAGTGCTATTGTTAGGCAATGTTAAGAAGCAGAGGGGCAGCCTTTCATTTGAGCTGACAAAATTTTCCATTCTTGAATGAATATTGTGTATAACGCAGCCTGTTCTTATCTCCTAAGCTAGTGTGCTGTACTCTGGTTTGGTAGAACATCCGGTTTCTTTTCCATGGAAGTATCTTCTTGTGTCAACACTAACCAGCATTATTATCACTGTTAGCAGGAATGATTAATGTAGCATGGTACAGCTAGGGTTATTTATAACTTTGAACTACTCTGTTTCATTAAAAGTATTAAGTGAAATCTCAATTGCTCAAAGCTATGATAAGCAATGTCTGTCAATGTCAGTGGGCCCCTCTGGTTCCCCATTCATGTTGGAGGCACCATTTAAGGCACTTCCAGTTTGAAGGGATTAGTCGGAAACATCACCATTGCTCAGGGAATGTTCGTGGGGGCTCCTTTCATGTCCCTGTCAAGGAGCTAGAGCAAATGACAGGAGCTCACCCTGCCACATAGCAGAAGTCAGGTCTCGAATGCAGACTTGCTAACCTCCAACCTAGCATCTTTGCCTTGTGAGCCACCAAATTCCTAAGCTCACGTGGTGATCACTAGAGATAAGAAAAATTGCAGTATCTACCAAAGTGTTATATGAATCTGAGAAAAAGATATTTATTTTGTTGTTTTAGAGAAAACATATGGATTATATAATGTTTTTGCATAAATATGGAGCTGAAGGCTGATTATTGAATGGAATAAAGCTGGGATATTATTTAAGGAAAGCATGCATGAGACCAAATCAAATGCAATGATTGTGCATGAGCATAAAGAAAGACGTGAAATACCCTTTTAATTATATAATGCATTTATGAAAAAAATGAGTAAGAAAAGCTTGTAGTAATGGTACAGATGCATTGATTAAAGATATGAGCGCATTTCTATTTTTTATCTAGTTATTGTCATGTTGTTTTCTGAGAAGCAAAATGAGTTGCGGTGAACTTTAGGCAGATTGACGAAATTAAGGAAAGGATCTGAAAATGTATACATTAAAGACTAAGGTAGCTGTGCTTGACAGAAAAAAAATACAAATTAAGTATAAATAGTGAAACCAAATACATGAATTGGTGCACCTTGGTAGAATGTTTACTAAAGATGGGACAATTTAAAAATGTTTGTTTTGAAGTTTGTAGATTGTTAGTAGATAGTACATAGATGGTTGAGGGGCATGAATGTCTGTCAGGACAACCAACAATTAGAAGCAGGCTTCTCACCAGGAGAAAGTTGGGTATGTTGGGAGAAGCTTAACAGAAGTGTAATGCAGTGGAAATGAGGCACTTATTGAGTTGCCAATCCTGAGAAGAGATGGGAATAATAATAATGAATACCGAATGAAAATAGATTGAATACAAAAATAAGTAGCCGGTTTCAAAGAAGAACACTATAATGGTTTGATCATAAATGATTTGCGAATAGAAAAAGCAACATAGGAAAGAAGAAAGAATTGGTCCAGAGGAAAGAGAGAAGACAGTCACAGTTGGATGGACTTGATAAGATCCTCAAAAAGAAAGATTTGAGAACTTTAAAGAACAAAAGGCAGGGTATAAAGTAGTTATAGACATAATGAAAGCAAAAAAAAAGAATGAACTGAACTAATAAACTGAGCTAATGAATGGTGTTGGTATAAACTAGTTTTAGATGCGCTTCCTTTTAGTTAAATTACTCATTTGTTATCTTTTCCATGAAGCTACATGTTCAAAGGGAATAACATGGTGGATGTGTCTGTTTGCCTCCCTTCCTCTCTCTTTCTTCTAAAAGACCAATATTGTTGCTAAGTTGATCTCAAACATCTTTCCTGTTTACTACTACCCATTGTAGAAATGTAGAACCTAGAACTAAGGAGAAATTTCCTGACTGTTAGAACACTTAAATCAGTGGGACACCTTGCCTCCAGAAGCTGTAGGTGCTCCAACACTGGAGGTTTTTAAGAAGAAATTGGACAACCGTTTGTCTGATATGGTATAGGGTATCCTGCTTGAGCAGGGGGTTCTAGTCTCTAGTCCTCCAAGGTGTCTTGTGATTTGTTATTCTGTTATAGCTGGGGCTGCTGGGTTCTCTTGTTGATCTCTCAGACACTTCAGAATTAGATGAGAGCTAGATTCAAGTGATGCCATGTGGGTGTGGCTGAGTTTGGGTGGGTGTTTCAATGACATAATGTTTTCTATGTTCAGATGGAATGCTTCTGCTAACATTGCCATTTACATCTGTACACAAACCTGCTTCAAAATTGAAAGTTTGGTTCTGGGTTCAATTGGGAAGTAGTCAAGGGTGGGCTTTAAAAACCTCAGCAATGGGTTTGCTGCCCGGTTGCTGGGTGAGTATGGCCATGGTGGGCATGGCCTAGTCAGCCTCCTGCACCATAGGGGGAGGCGTTTTCACCTTCCCTGAGATCCAGAGGCTTTCCTGGAGCCTCTGGGAGGGCGAAAATGGCCTCCCCCTTGAGCTCCAGGTGCTCTGGGCAGGCTGGAAACGGCCCGTTTCCAGCTTCCCTGAACTTCTGAGAGGCCCATTTTTTGCCTTCCCTGAGGTCCAGAGGCTTCTCCCCCCCAGCTCTGGATGCTCTCTGGAGGCTGGAAATGTTTCCAGCCTCTCCAAACTTCTGGG
>JANHFL010009649.1:0-11301 GCA_032468155.1 Oxyrhabdium leporinum | reverse complement strand
TATGGAGACTCCTGGGAGGGGTAGGGAGGGGTGGGCGGGGCCAGCCAGGAGTGGGATTTGGGAGCTTGGTGATCCCTGTAGAATCTTCGCTAAGGGTCCACCCGAACCCCTGTGAACCCCCAGCAGCCCATCCCTGCAAATAGTCCAAAGCAGGGATCGCTAAAACAGCATTTCTTAAAGTGTGGTCCAAAGATTCCCCAAGGGTCCCTCCTCAAACCCTCTCAGATCAGGGGGCCTCAAAATCAAAATTATTTGCCAAATGTTGAAGGTATTTGTAAAAATTTAGAACAATGACATTCTTCTTATTTTTTTATTTGTTAAAAATACAAGATTTTTTCATGAAAAATGTTTATGGTAATATCTAATGGGTTTAGTATTATTTTATCTAAATAAATAAATAAATACTTATATGGATGGATGCCTCAGTTAATTTTTGAGATGGGAAATATTGATACATATAATTAATATAAACAAAAGCTGTTGGGGGTGTCCTCCATAATTTTTAAAAGTGGGAACGAATCCCGGGACCAAAAAAAATTAAGAAAAAGTGTTCTAAGGAATAATCTGTCCTATCTTATTCCTAGTCATTGAACATGGATAGGGAAAATATTTATACCCGAAGAAAACATAAAGAAATGGCTACCAATGTTGTATTGTTTATCAAAATAGGATGGAAATTTCAGGACGTAATGAATCTCAGAAGTGGAGGAAGCATGCCAGATTCCATAGAAAGTAATACGTGGATTTTTAGCAGCATAGTTTTAAATAATGTTTTAAAAATTACAAGGTTCTTTTATCACACTGGAATTATTTTTATAAAGAAGCTGCATCACTAGGAAGGGATGAACATGTTAAAATGCACAGAAATTGATACAGAAGTTTTCAAAGTATGCGCTTTTAAATTGTAGTAATAAAAATGCCCATAACCTTTTTTGCTTTGAAGCATAAAATATGAAACATAAATGAATCTTATGTGACAAACATCTTTGTTAAATTTTAGACAGATGGGTTAAAGGATTTTGTGCAAAGGGAAGCAATGATGGCTATGTCTAATTATTTCCTTTCATAAATGGACTGGAGCCGACTGTCAGAAGGAGAGAGAGGGAGAGGGAGGGAGGGAGGGAGGGAGGGAGGGAGAAATGTAAGTTATTAACTTACTCCCATTATTCACAAAAGAAAATGCAATCTTTAAGCCAGCTAGGCAGATAAGAGAGTCATAAAAGAGTGGCTGGGGTTTCTTTTAACAACTTCTAGGGAAGGGCAATACAAACAATCTGGTAAGGAAATGGTCAAATTAAACAAAGTGCCTCAAGTTCTCTCTACTTCCCACCACCACAGCCAGCATCAAATTCTGTGATTGGGAAAACTTCAAGAAGCCTGATTAGAAAGATTGCTTGGATGTGATGACAGCCCTGTCAATCAGGGAATCCATTGCTCCTTCTCTCCACCAATGCAGGTTGGTCTTCTGTATAGCTCTCAAGCCATCATGGAAGGAAGAGTCCTGGGAGAATTTGAGATAGGAGATAGGGCAGAAAGAGCTATCAATTCTTCCTCAAAAATTAAAAATTGCCCTGATCTGTAAATACATGGGAAAAGAGAGTATTGTGTCTTTGTATATTCTGTCCAGGTGTTGAGGGTAAGCAGAGAAGGAAAGGAAAACCATGGTCTAACTCTAACCCATAATCTAGGGTACATAAGACATTTTCAACAGAAGGAAAACAGTCAAGCTTATCCCATCTGGTCAGAATTCAAAGCTGTTAATAACATTAACAACAGTCTACAACAAGAATAGCGGGACAAAACAAAAACTTTGACCAATAAAAATAAATCCTATAAAACACACAAAGCAAAATTATCCCCTAAAATCAATAATTCTTAGCAACCATTTGTGGATGTAGCTTACACATATTGTAGCAAAATGTTGCTACTTTTAGAAAAATGAATTCATCTTGATTGCTTAAGAGATAAGAGGGCCCCAGAAATTGAAATAAAAAGGGGAGGGGGTGATCTACTGATGGCAAATGTCCCTGTAAAATTGACAGTACAAAAGAACATGGGCTATGGTTTCTATAGCACCTGAGTCATAGGACAATATTGGGTTTCATATGGAATTTAACTATATTTCCCTTCCAAAGCTCTGGGGTGGCATTACATTAGCTAGAGATTAAAAAATGGGTAAAGGTAAAGGAAGTCCTTGTGGATTTTACTCAGCTAGTTGTTGCCGACTGTAGGGGTGGTGCTCACCTACATTACAAGGAAATTGAGCCAACACTGTCCAAAGACATTTCCATGATCATGTGGCCAACATGACATCAAGGGGCACTGTTACCTTCCCACCATAGCGTTGCCCATTTATCTACTGGCATTTGCATGCTTTCAAACTGCTAGATTGGCAGGAGCTGTGATGAGGACAGGAGCTCACCCCATCACTTGGCGCTCAGGTCTCGAACCTGGGCTGCCGGCTTTCCATCCAATAAGCCTAGCCCAGCATCTTAACTGCTGAGCTACCACACTGCCATAGCTAGAGATAAAGGTCTCCTGAATCTGGGATCTGTAATATGACATAAATATCAAGTTAGTTTAGATACTAAAAATTCAGTACAGAATATAGCCAAGACATATTCAGCAGTCTGAGTGAGTAAGCTGAATCAGCACTTTGGCAGTCACGTGCTGCAGCCAATCTGCCTGAAGTCACATAAAAGTGAGATACTACCTTGCTGTATAAATCGAATGAATTAATAAGCAAACATCTTGTTCAGCACCGGGAAGGTTCAGATGAAGATTTCTCACCCTCCTCCCCAGTGTTAGCTGACCTGCTTCAGACATAATCAGAAACCAGAGCTCACTGAGAGTTACAAAGGCTTCAAGCATTGGCCATTTACTCCCTTGGACCTCTTCTCTTTGACTTCTACACTTTTCAGCCCTTGGATCATCAATGTATGTCAAAGACTCAGAAGTTGTGCCAGAGATTCTAGCTAGGAGGCTGAACTATCAGTTCTTCACTCAATGGGAGTTTGGTTCTTGAGGGATCCTTGGTGGTCTCTGAGCGTGATTGTTTTCTTGCAGACATTTCATTACTCAAACTAGGTGGCATCATCAGTGCTAGGACTGATGATGTTACTTAGTTTAGATAATGAAATGTCTGCAAGAAAACATCCAAGCTCAACGACTCCTCATTTCAATCCTGAGTTACAAATATTCTTCTTTATTAGTTTGGTTCTATCCCAGTCCATTTGTATGCTGTATAGTCCAGTCCTTCCAGAACCATCTTTAGCTTATTCTCCTTTTCAAGGAGAAGGCATCCCATAAAAGCCGTATCATATTAAAGTTTTTCATCTTTTCTTGTATTAATCTGGAAGCCTCTTATTTTCTGCCTAGAATTAAAAATGGAAAATGTGGAAAAATTGAGGCAGGAAAATTATACAATAGAAGCTTAATCTGGAAACACATAATGCTTCTGAATCCAATGATTGATTTAAAGTCATTTAAGTCAATGCCATTAAGTCATTATGTAAAATCCATATCCTGGGTACTTTGAATGCAGCAATTTGCACTTTTCAATTTTTAAAATAAGTGAATGCTTTTCACTCAGATCCAGGCTGTTCGCTGTCAATATGCAATAATGTGAAATACAATGAGATATTTGTGTGTCATTCCCTTCAATTTCCTTGCCATCTTTCTCCTTAAAATGTTTAGACGGGCCTTTCCATTGATTATCCAATAATTCCAAGCCACAATCAGGATTTCATACACCCCCCATGCTTTAGCATAGTTTGCTTTTCCTAGTCTTATAGTTAGTGATATTAAATCAGGAAGAAAGGGAGGCGGTGGTCATGACACCACACATTATTCAGCAAGACAGCAACAGGAAGAGAAAGAAAAGAAAGCAGGAGAGAGAAAGGATGGCAGAATACCATCTACTTCTGCCCTAAGTACGTCCCAAGACATGATAGCAGATATTGACTATATTGTTTACTATTTATCCTCCTGTGACATTCCCTGGATCTTCTGGTGGAATGACTGAAATAAGGGCATCATTCATTTGCATCCCACTTAGTGCATCTTCCTTCCTCCTGTTCAGCTTTAGCGTGTTGGGCAAAGAATTCTGTAATGGCATCTTTAGTGGACTTGATACCTCCAGCCTTGCCCAGGCAAATCCTAAATCCATGAGATACAGAGCAAAAGTTGGTTTCAGCCCTGCAGTAAAAGTTTATTACTAAGCAAATTAAATGAAAGAGATTCCTCACTTCAAATACAGCTTGCAGCAACTGATCCTATGCTCATTATGATGGTTAGGATTTTCTTTACTGGAAATGGCCAGGTAGGTGCTCCATAGAAATTTTCAGAAATTATTAGGATGGGGGGGGTTGTTTTCATATAAATAGAAGTCATTATGAAAAAGGATATTTTTTTTGTAATTTTCTGGCCATTCTCTTATATATTAACATCGAGAAAGCCCTCTAATGATGAAGCCTAGATAATTAAAGGAGGACATTAAATGTTTAAAAAGAGGGAAAAGAGAATCTAGAGACCTGCAAAGTCAGGCTCACTAATATCTGGGAAGGCTGTAGAGCAGATCATAAAAAGATACATCTGTCAGGGCTTTGAAAATACAGTCATTATTCATTACCAGGAAGCTGCAGAGTAACTTATCTCTCTTTAATCGGATGTGAATAATACTGTGGCAATAGTATATCCTGATTTTCACGAAGCATTTGACCAAGGTATCTCATGACATTTGGATTAGCAAATTAGTTAAAGCATGGGCATGACAACTGCAGGTAGTCTTCGAGTTATGACCACAATTGAGCCCAAAATTTATATTGCTAAGTGAGACATTTGTGAAATGAGTTTGTCCCATTTTATGACTTTCCTTACCACAGTTGTTAAGTGAATCACTGCAGTTGTTAAATTAGTAACACGGTTAAATGAATCTAGTTTCCCCATTGAGTTTGCTGGCCAGAAGATCACAAAAGGGAATCATATGACCCCGGGGACACCCCCAATCATCTTAAACGTGAATCAGTTGTCAAGCAGCCGAATGTAAATCACGTGACCATGGGGATGCTGCAAAAGTCATGTGTGAAAAATGGTCCTAAATTACTTTTTTTCAGTGCTGCTGTAACTTCGAACGGTTACTAAGTGAATGGTTGTAAGTCAAGGACTACTGTACCTGTACATAGATGCACAGCTGACTTTAAATATGTACTTCAGATATGCTCATCAATGATAGTTTATTAAAGAAAAGGGAAGTATCAAATGAGGTACGTCAAGGTTTGATCCTAGCCCTGTTCTTTTTAACATTTTTAACAATGACTAGGATGAAGTGGAAGGAGGGCTGATTGTATTTGTGACTGACACAGAAATGGATCAAATAGCTAATATCATAGAGGACAGAAATAACAACAAACAGGTTGATGATCTAGACAGGTTATATAGATCAGCTGAAACAAGTAAATTTTAAGAAAAATGCCAACTTCCTCACTTAGGAAACAGAAATTAAATACATAGAATTGGAATGGGTGACACTTTTAGAAAGTAGTTAACTTCAAACTATTATAAGTATAACGTACCAAGGGGAAAAGACAAAATTTAAGCTCCAGTACCAGAAGTATAGTTTTCAAAGCATGACAAACCATAGTTCCTCTTTAGTCTGAGTTGGTCAGACATAACTCAAGTTCTCTGCCCAATACTCCTACTATACTTTAAGAAGAATTTCAGGGAACTGGAACAGATTCAGAAAAATCAATGTTCTGTGAAGAAAAATTGAAAAATAGCATATGCTTAGCCTTGAGAAGAGAAGATTGAGAGGTTATGATGGCCCTTTTCAAATATATGAAAAATGCCACTCAGAGAAAAAAAAATATCTATCTTTTCAAAAGGTAGGTCTCAACACAATGAATTTCAGATTTAAAATGAAATCATCAAAAATGTTCTAATCTGGATTTGGCATTGAACAAAGTAAGACTACCAAGAATGAAGAGGAAAGTCTCAATATTCTTTTAGCAGGAACATCAGTGTTTTCAAAAGAGGAAAAAAGTTTGTGGAAAAACAGATTGAAGGTAGCCTGTAAGCATGGAAATAAACAAAAAAGGGGATGCCTTCTTCAAAAGCAACCTAACACGCATATTCAGTGGCCATAGGGTCCTAAATGACTTCTGTAACAGATGAAAGAGAAGAGAAAAAGTTTGTCATCTTCTAAATGAGAACTTCCATGGGTTTCAGCAATGGCTTTCCTGGCAAGAAGAGTTCAGTGGGAATCATTTCCTACTGAATAATTCCCATGATGCAGCTGACTGAGTACCCTAAAAGGAGGCATGATATGTTGGATGAAACACTGACAAGGAACACTCCAAAGGAAAGGGTTTTGTTTCTAGAGAAGCTTGACAAACACTGTCAAACTCTTGACAACAATAGTCAATTTCTAGTCAACAAAGATTAAAGGCATAAGGTGCTTGAAAATATCTGTGGAGATTTTCAGTCATTCAGGTCATGGTTGTCCCAAAGGTGCCTTTTTCTCAAAAGGCAACTGGACTTCGTTTTTTTCTGAAGTCCAGTTGCCTGTGCTTGAAAATGGTGTCAATATGGCTTGTAGCTGCCCTGGGTCATCTGTGGAATCCTTTTTTTTAAAGGATAAAAATAATAAAAATCAAATCAGTGTGGCAACGTTTAGATTTGAAACCGGATGACATCCCATAGATACAAATTTGGTGATTGTTGTGCTCTGCAATCCTACAGTTCTTATAGTTAAGGTAGCTAAACCTACTGAAACGTACACAGATGGTGGGCAGAACATGCCATTAGGAGAAAGATAGATGAAATATGACAATGCAGCTTTGACAATAAATGAACTGGGCTTGTTTTGTGGCACTGCAGAAGCTCTGTTGATTGGATCAAAACTGAGGGTTGCATATCCTTTCTTTCCTTTACTGTTCATCAAGCACATATCTGTCACCGTGGAGGATTTGAGAGAGAAAACGTGGCTATTCCAGCCTTCCACTTAAAGTTTTCTCAGAACAATTACAGTTCACCTGTTCACCTTTTAAATGGTGTAACTTTTTAAATAATGAGCACCACAGCACTCCAGATAGTATTCCAAATAGCTTTCCAGCAGCTCAGACAGGTGTAACTTACCCTCAGGGACAGCTCCAGAGCCCATTGTAGTTAATGAGATTGACTTCAGCAAGTTCAAATGAGGAATGCGATGTGGGAGAAATGAGCGGGGAGTACTAACAGGAAAAATGCGCATTAGATTTTAAAATCAGAAATTGGGAAGCTTTCCCGCGCCTTAATCACCAGTCTTTGCTTAAGTCCAGCCATTCCTGTTACTTTCAGTTTTTCAGCGGAAACGAGCAAAGATATGTTGCAAATTGATTTGCAGAGCAAGCCAACAAATCGCCATTGCAGTTTGATGCTGGGACACGTGCCCAGATAAATGTAGGCTAAAATCCTCACCTTCTGACTTGCAGCTGTGTATCACAAGCCATCAAATTGGAAGCCCAGTTGCTCCACTGATCTTTCACTGATGTAGGCTGGATGAAAACCGAAGCCCATCAAACTAAGCTGAAACTGCTCTTTGGCTCTTGCAGAAGTAACAACAACGTGTCCCTTACTGGGGTTTCTTCCTCAGCCATGCCTAAAAATAGCCAACAACTGGAGTACATGGGATGTCTGTCATCTGATCCCTTGAATTTATTATAATTTCTTTCCACACTTTACTTCTTTTTTACTAACTTTTTACATATAAGCAGCAGAAAAGCAATTGTTGGCTGTGAAGAGCTAGATTATAAACATCTGCTAGGGAGAAAGCTTGAACAAAATAAGTTGATTCCAATCAATTCAGAAAAGGTATGAATCAAAGGTGGGCTCTATCAAAGCTGCCTAGATGAAACTTTGAACTTTTCCAAAAAGTTCCATAATGATTTATCATTGAACAATATAGAAACCACAACATTAGCATTTTTCTTTCATATGAATATGTGAAGGGCTTCAAACTGTGTAGACAATAGGAAAGTACATGGAATCTTTATCTTTCCTTTCCTTCTTGCCTTCAGCTGAAGGGCAGCCATCCTTTTTTTTTTAAATTAGGGACATGTATAGGTGGTCCTCGATTTACAATCACAATTGAGCCCAAAATTTCTGTTGCTAAGTGAGACAGCTGTTAATTATTTTGCCCTATTTTATGACCTTACTTGCCACAGTTGTTAAGTGAATCACTGTAGTTGTTAAGCGGGTAACACAGTTGTTAAGTGAATATGGCTTCCCCATTGACTTTAGAATAAAATAGAATAACAGAGTTGGAAGGTATCATGGAGGTCTTCAAGACCAACCCACTTCTTAGGCAGGAAACCCCATTTCAGATGTTGTCCAATCTCTTCTTAAAAACTTCCAGTGTTGGAGCATTCACAACTTCTGGAGGCAGATTGTTTCACTATTTGTTCTAACTGTTAGGAAATTTCTAGGTTGCTTCTCTCCTTATACTCTCCCATATGCTCTCATTGAGAAGCAGTAGTTAAGGCATTATTACAGTTATGATGTCATTACGGTCCTCAGCAGAACTAATTAACACTTTTCTATTCAGAGTGTTTTTTGTTTGTAAAAACATTGCTTCTTGTCCTGCCCTCGGGTGCTTTGGAGAATAGCTTGACTTCCTCTTCTTTGTGGCAGCCCCTGAGATATTGGAACACTGCTATCATGTCACCCCTAGTCCTTCTTTTCATTAAACTGGACATACCCAATTCCAGCGACTATTCTTTATATGTTTTAGCCTCCATCCCCTAATCTTGCTTATTTCAAGGACAGAAATTGCTTACTTCAAGGGCAGGACTAATTGGAGCAGGCACTCCAGGCAGGAAAAAACGCTTTCATAGAGCAATGGTGTAACTGAGGACAAATGAAAAAGTATGAGAACCTAATGCTAATACATTATCTGGATCCTTTCAATCAACATTCAGGCCTGGGCATAAGAGAAAAAGTCTCTAATTGAGCAATAGTTGGTGACCTAAGGCAAGACTTAGATGCAGGAGAAGGACTCTACTAGTCGTGTTAGATCTTCAGTACCATCAACCATGCTATCTTTCTGGATGCTCTGTGAGAGTTAAGAACTGGGGTAACTGCATTTTGGTAGTTCATTTGCTTCCTTTCAGAGCAGTTCCAGGCCGTTGTGTTTAGAAACTAACTCAAATGCAAACTTTAATTCTCCATAGGGAATGGCCTTCCCTTGGAAGGAGTTGGTATGCAATCTGAGGGTGCTCTTGGATGTTTGGCTCTTGTTGGAACAGGAAGTAGAACTGTGTCTAGGAAAGCCTTATTCATCTTCAGCTGTTTTCCCAACTTGCTATATATTTCCTCCTAGATTCTTCAAGACAGAGAAGAAACTCTGAAGATTGAGCTGTCAGCTGCTGAGAAAGAGAAGGCCCGGTAAGACACTTCTATGAATCTAGTTCTTTCTGTATCGTATGTTAAATCTCAATCTTTGTAAGTCATGCAAAAGTTATTGGAATTCTGTACAAGAAGAATATGGCTTTGATGTAAGTACTCCTATGGGAAAGGGGACAGAGATTTTCCAGCTGCATGATGTTCTTCTTTAAATCACACCTTTTTCTTGTTGTGCTTCTTTTAGGTAGATAATTTCTGCATATTTCCAATAAATAAAAAACCTTGGCTTAACTATATACAGTATGTACAGTTTTATAGAGAAAAACCCAAATGGAGCTTTTTAAGTGTCTCCTATTCATTTTATTCCCTCACACAACTTATCTCAGTACAGGTAATCCCTAACTTACGACCACAGTTGGGTCCGAAATTTCTGTTGCTAAGTGAGACATTTGTTATATGAGTTTTGCCCCATTTTACAACCTTGCTTGCCACAGTTGTTAAGTGAATCACTGCAGATGTTAAGTTAATAATAAAGTTGTTAAGTGAATCTGGCTTCCCCATTGACATTGCTTGTCAGAAGGTTGCAAAAGCTGATCACATGACCCCTGGATACTGCAACCAACATAAATATGAGTCAGTTGCCAAGCATCTGAATTTTGATCATGTGACCGTGGGGATGCTGCAATGGTCATTAGTGTTAAAAATGGTCATAAGTCACTTTTTTCAGTACCATTGTAACTTTGAACAGTCACTAAATGAACTGTTGTAAGTTGAGAACTACCTGTACTTTTATTTCAAAAGTCACTCATAGTCCAAGGCTATGCGAAAAAATGGTAACTCTTTCCAAGGTTTCTTGGATTTTCATACCTTTGTGTGGCTATCTTCATTTACATCTGAAACCTGCAGCCCTTTCCACTAGCCAGTCTGCTAAACCAATTCTGTTCTGGTATCCTCTCCCACTGCAGCTTCCACTGCCACCTGATCTGGAGGATGATACACACAATATCTCCAGTGCATGCCATAAAAATAACTCCAAACACATCCAACAACCTGTGTGCCCTGAGCAAGCATTTTAGCTCTCTCTGTAATATTGTTTTGAATCAACCTTTGTCGCATGTATCACTTTTAACTATTCAGATATTATCAATTCAGCTTTGGATATTTGCATATCAATTACGTTTGCGCTGATTAATGACTGCAATGAAGTTTTTCAGTTTCAGTTTTCCTGGCCTTTGCCTGAAGGAAATTTGTTGGGTATTTGCATAATCAAAGGTAGCTAAAGTTAGCCAAGTCATGCCTGAAGACTTAACAGGAGTCTTTATGGTTTGTATTCTGAGGAGAGAAAGAGAGTTCCTGACTTTGAAGGAGGCATTCTGATTCTAATATCTCTACGGTCTGTGATGCTATTTTTTTTTCAAGAAGTAGAGCTTGCAAGTAGAAAAATATAGTTAGAGGGGCATGAATTTACTGGATCTAGATCAGGGGTGTCAAATCAGCGTCCTGAAGGCCGGATGCATCATGCGCAGGCCACGCCCACCCCAGCTCCGTGAATGGAAAAAATGTCACGAAACTTCATGTGACGGCAATGTGATGCCACAAGTTTGGTACCCGTGATCTAGATTCTTTTACATACACACACAAGGGGGGGGGAGAGGGAGAGAGAGCGAGAGAGCGCAGCATTTTGTCTACAGTATATGAGCCCTGGAGCCCTGAAGAATTAAAAGGAATACACACACACACACACACACACACACACACACACACACACATATATATATATATATATATGTGTATCTTCGGTTCTTTTCGGGTTTTCTCCCGGGTTGCCTGCACTGCAAGCCTCTTCCTCCCATATATGGGCAACCAAGTCTCCTCACAACGAAACACATAACTTACTTGGTGTAGCTGATGAAAAAGGGAGAA
>JANHFL010009647.1:7813-21301 GCA_032468155.1 Oxyrhabdium leporinum | reverse complement strand
AGTTTAATCACTCAAACATCATACACTCCCGCGCTCCGTCCCTCCCTGTGTGTGTGTGTGTGTGTGTGTGTGTGGGTGTGTGTGTGTGTGGAGAGAGAGAACACTTTCATTTCAGACAGTATCTACTGAGTGGACTCCAACAGAAGACTCACACATCACATAGGACACTTCTTCATCTATATGCATGTTTTATGCAATGAATTATATAAATTCCAACTATTCCAGTAGCACCAGAACATAAAATAGGTAAATTAGCCACTTCTCTACCACTTCTCTTTAATGTTCTTTAATGTCCAAGTTATTCTGGGTCACCAGCGTACTTAGGAATTAATTTTCATATCTCACTTAAAGTTAATCATTTTATGCCTCATTAGTAAGCACACTAATGCAATTAAGCAGTTACAGGCAGAGTGATATCTGTGCAGACTTAGCTAATAAACAGATAAATTAATATGAATTGCTATGACTCCAGTTACCTTTGGAAGACCTAATTGCATCTGTGTCTTCACGTTATTCCTCACTAGCATGAAACCAGGCACTATGATATAAATATGGAATTCACTTGATTTGAAAATCTACTGGGACTGAATCTAGGCTTAAACTAGATTGACTTTCATTTTGGGAGACTCCTGCATCCTGTTTTTAATGCAATATGCACAATCAATATAGGGCAGACCACAGCCATACCTCACCAGTGACAAAAGTAAAAATCTCTAGCTCCTTTTCAATTTACTCAAGGGACCTCAACATGAGATGCTGTGATTCCTTCAAGATGCAAGGAGAGACCTAACAGCTGAAATGAGCATGGTCACGCATTCTGAATATTTAGTCCCTAGAGTGCTATCTTGAGGTTTTTTTTCTATAAGTTTATTCTCTTCCTCCTTTATGCATGCTAGGAATATTAATCCTACCCTATCCTTTTAGATAAGGCTAAATCAAAGGTGACAGATTTCATCCTTCTGCCTGTCTAACTATCTTCTCTCACTTAAATTTCATCAGGAACATTGTAGCACCAGGACATGATACGGAAAACAGAGCATTCCACCAACCATGCTTTTTTAGCTGAATAGTTCTGTTTCCCATCTCTTTTCGATCAAGCATTTTGTGTACCTTATCATTCATCTGTAGCAACTTCCTCTAACAACTTGTACAGTACTTCTTAAACAGAGCTCTTAATCTACTGAAACTTAACATTTTAGATTATTCCAGTCTGCAGTGCTCATTACTTTATGTTACTATAATTAAAGGGCTATCCAGTGCTCAAGTCCAGTTTAGAGATAATGAACAACAAAAAACCAGTAAGAGCTTTGGAGTTGCTAGTTACCAACAAAACTGAGTAGGCAACCTGTTGTCAAGTTCTGTCAAGTTGAATTTCTACTTAAATTGCAGTTATTAAGCATTATCAGACAACAGCGTCTGAGTGATCTTATCTAGGCACAGATGCTAAGCAGAGTTTTTCATAGTTAATACAGAAGACTATCAGGAAATCCAGAACTGTAGGTCATAGGCTAAACTAGAAAGTGGGGGGGGAGGGGAACCATTGGAAAAATACACTCGTCTCCTTAAAAGTGATCAGGACCCAAGAGCATTTTGATTTGTTCATATTTTTTATCAGTCTATGTTTCTGCATTTAAATTAGCATAAAGAAAATATATATGAATGTTTGTCTCCACACAAAAATCAATTGACTATGGCTGGCATTACTTAACTAATCTTTGCTGATGTCTAAATTCTCCCAAAGTTGTTTTTTTTCCTAACAAAATTGTTGAACAGGGAGTAGGGAAATTTTACAGAAATCCCACAATAATCTCTTATGATATTGAGACAGAGAGTTTTTCAGTCTTTTACTCATGGTCTCTTTGTGAATTTGTAAAGAAGCTGCTGTCTTAGTTGGTGAATAAAGCTGTCTATGTGGCCAGGATGTGAATCTCTCTCAAGCTTTCAGTTCAGAAAGCTGAAACGGAAACTTTCTTGTGAAAATTGAGATGGGTGATCAACAAAAATCTTAGGACTAAAATAAGCCTGGGAAATAAAAATAATAAAATAAAATAGAATCCTAGAAATCAAGGGCAAATGATTTTGATAGTGTCAAAAAGAAGAACAGATAGGCATATGAATGGAGTTAAGCTTGAATCAAAAAAAACTTTATATGAAAAAGGCTAGGTGCAGCTTAAATACAGGTATATCAATTCAGTGACATGGCCTTTTCTTAATTGTTTTGGCTCAGTTGAAGTAAACATACCTTGTGGTTGCACAGATTCCTTCAGTCCAAGCCCTAAACCTAATCCAAGGGCTACAGCCACCAAAGAAATGAAAAGAACCTATTAACAACAGGAAGAATACGTTAAAAATACAGCATGTTGTACTTACATTGTCAATAACAAAATCAACAAAAAGAAACAATACCTGTTCAACATCAAGGTCCTTAGAATGAAAAGGAGATTTTTTTCAAAGCAAGGGCCTGCTTACCTCACTAAATTCAGTGAACCTTCTTGTTAGTGTATCAATGATTTATCAAAAAAGGTGTTGGAATTTTTTTAGAATCCCATGATACAAAGAAAAGGCAGGGTAAGTTACCACCAGTGCAATTAAAATAAGTACAAACTAATCCAAGGTTTTGCTTTTATCTTATTTTATAATGGGAGTTTAACTAAACTTTAAACTGGATTCAGGCTTAATAGGGAATGTTGGTTTGTTTAAAAACTGTGCAGATAATTTCACTTTCTTTGTGCAGATAATTTCATTTTCTTTGTGGCTACCAAAGAAAATGGTTCAGGTTAACCTAATAAGACTAAAGTGTTACATACTCCAAAACACTGAATTACACTGGAACAATTTCTATTTGAGGTGAGGTGAGCCTAACATCTTTAAAATAACCAACAATTATGATAGTCACAGATGGTCCCAAGATCTAGCCAATCTTGTTTGACCTCCAAAAGCTGAGCATAATCAGAGTTTAGCACAGTACCTGGGCATTCACTAACTTATGGAATAGTCCAGAACTATAAATTGGAAGTCAAAATTCTTCCCAGAATAAGGGAACAGCAAACTTCTTTCTTAATGTCAAGGAAATTATTTCCTTGTGTGCGCGTAGCTACCAGAAGTCAAGTTCAACTGAAGGAAAACTTTATCTTTCTTAAGTCCATTACATCTTTTCTATAACTTCACAGCAAAATATCTTAAATATATTTTTAAGATAGACTATATCTGAAAACCAAAGTATCTTAAAAGAACACAAAGTAGGAACTAAAAAATGATTTCCCATGCATTTTACAATGGAATATAATTTCTCACATGTCTGAACTAAATCAACTAGCACACTTAAACATTTTTTAAAAACATTTCTACTTGTTGAATGATTCATGACACTAATTCAACTAGAAGGCAGACATTATGTTTCTTTTTTAAGTGAACAGAGTTATATACTACCAGAACCAGGAAATTCTATATGTAACCTTTCTCCAATGGTATAAATATTCACAGTAAATATTTCTGCTATAGCTACTTAAGTTTAAACAAATAGTATGTCCTCTCTCTATGCAAATTAAAAATAGTTATTATTTGCTATATAAAAGGAGAGATATAGCTATGAGTGACAAGTCATCATAATTTCAAGTGAACTGCGTGGTAGATCATAATGCCATTCAAAATCTGTTAAAGAACAATGGATAAGATATACAAAAGAACAATAAACTGCCAGTCTATGAACGGCATCAGAGAAATGAATGTCTATTCCGAAATGCCAAAAATAACAGCTAGTTCTTATGTAGGGAGAGTGGATTTGGGAGTAATTCAACTGACTATCCACTGATGCTCAGTATTTACATTACAAAACACCAGAAAATCTTTGGAAACATAAGAGACTTCCTTCCCCATAATAAGGAAGTGAGTCTTGGATAAACTTTCCCCAGAAAGTTTCCTCAGTTTCTCAGTTTCCAGATATACTAGATTATAACTCCCATCATTTCAGCAGGGACCATGCTGGCTAAGAATGGAGGGAGATGTAAACAAAGACACCTGGAGAACCACAAGTCCAGGTAAAACTGCATCAATTCATCTTTTTTTCTTGTATTTTAATTTGCTTTTTTTCTTTTTTGGTTTGAATACAATGTTATAATCTGTACAATATAACTAGTCAATCAATGACCCATTAAGTCATCCTTCTTTACACATATAAGCTGCTCCTGTTTCCCCTCTCCTCATGACCCTGAATAGAGCCCAGGTGAACAATTCCTCCCCCTCTTCCTCTTCCTTGTCTTCACATAACTGCCTACAACATTGTTGGGGAAAGGGAGAACAAAAGGAGATGTATACCATGAGAACAACTGTACCCCTGGTCCCCACTCTGGTGTGTCCCCAAGGGTCCCCTTCCTCCAGAGAGGAAGAGGGCTCACCTGTCAATTGCATGTACCCCTCCAGCCAGTCCTAACTCACCAGCAGACATTTAAATTATTTGGATGTAAGCACAGTTGTGGTTACACTTAGTGATCGTTTCACTTTATGACAAAGTGCCAGTCCAAACGTGCTCAGTTAACAAAGTTTATTGTAATTCTCTGCTTTTTCTCAGAGGAAAAATCAGGAATATTTGAAAGATCACTGCTAAAATATTGGATGAGGTGATTCTGAGGCTTCTACTTTATTATTAATAATCATGTCAGAAAGAGATCAGCTATACTGTTGGCTAATATTCTGATGAATATTAAACTGTGATGCATACATGTGTATGATCAACATATCGGATAGTTCCCTGCATATGTGAACGCTGAGTGATCATGCTTGAACTGCATTACAACATTGCCATTCATAGCATCTTTACTTGAAAGTAAACCACTTAAACATGAACTTTCTTTTGAGGAAGCTCATTTCAGATTAGGGTACAGCTGTGATGTGTTCCAATAAAATCCCTCTAAAATCAACTCAGCTTTCCAATTAAAGTATTTAGACTTGCAGCGAAAATCCAATGTGTATGAGAGCAGATTATTTTCTTTAGGCGTCACTGCACTATCTAAATATTGGTCATTGTTCCTGGGTCATAACGCAAGGGTATAAATATTTTTCAGATAAAGCTTTGTAAATACACACACACAAAGAGGGAGAGACAGAACTACTTTCACAATTATTGAGTAACCTGCTACCCAGAACAACAGAAGGAAGAACAGATTAGCTCAGCATGCTTCACTGCACTTTGAGCTGTAGAGGACAGAGGTGAGCAGAAAAGAGAGTTACCTTTCTACTGTTACAACAGAAAGAATGAAGTATTGTAGTAGCATAAAAGCCAAATCAAGACTACATCATATCCTTGGAGTACAGCATTGCTGTCTAATAAGAATAAGAGCTATATTCAGTCAATTGAAGTGGGGTGAGGAGCGCATACACAGATTTAATGCAAGGAGGAAATTGTCAACATTGGTCAAATATTTTTTTTCACAGCTATGTATAGTCATCATCTTTATAAACACTGAAGGCACTTCTATTTTCATTCAAAAACCAGGCAGTAAAAATGTTCTTACCATCCATATTAAGAGTAATAGATCCAAATTAAAAAAGAAAAAAGAAAATATCCAAAATAATGTCTTTAGCAATATTGTATTTGTCAATTAGATCTTTGGGGAAAATATGGTGTAACATATTCATCAAACTACACAAGACTATGTGCAAGCCCCAAACTTCACTATTAGGGAAATATGTTTCCTAATTAATCCCAACAGTAATTAAGAGGTCATAGAAAATTTCCACTGATGAATAGACCCTATAAGCAAATAGCATTAATTTCCCCAAAATATTTGGAATAATTTTAGGTGGCTTTAATTTTTCAATGGGTTCCTGATTCACTTTTGGACAAGTCCTTCAGAATTTTAGCATTGTCGGGATCCAGATCCTTGGTCCCAATTCCCTATCCTGGTATCTATGCCTTACCTTCTGCAGAATCATATCTCTGCTCTGTTTCCTGCTACTCCCAAAAGAATTCCTTGGATGTTCTTGACTAAGCAATAGAAGGGACAACAATGAACACTCTTTTTTTACCAAAGAGGGAGGTATTAACCCAGCCATAAGGGACTGCTGGAAGTGGCAATAGTGATGACTGTGGTTTGCTGCACCTTGCCCAAATGCCCATTTCAGTTGAGATCCTACGTGTACACTTCCCGGGGCATAAATCCTAATTAATGTACCGCGCTTAGCTTCTAAGTGGAACTGCATTCTTCCTTGTCACCTCCATGCCTAAAGGCAGATGCATATTATCAAATATTTTCTTCCTGAGCCAGAATAATATACTTTTATTTTAATAAAATGACAGAGAAATGATCACAAGATAAATTTTATTTATTTATTTTAATTGATTGATGATTGAATTGAATTTACTTTGCTGTCTGTCTGAATCTTGTGACTCTGGGCAGCTCATAAAACATAAAAATAAGAAATTATAAAGCAACATTATAGTACAGTAAACCCAAGGCCACTAAAACATATATTCAATCAAACCATACATATCTGGCTTTACTGACAATCTAACATCTGTGCCTGACAGAAAAGTCAGATCTTCAAGAAATTCCCAAAGGCTATTAAAACCAAGAGTATCTTTATAAGGTGGCCCCTAAAGCTTTTAAACACTTAGTATTTGAAATCAAAGTTACTTCAGCTACACTGTGATTGAATTTAATAAATACATTTATATTCCTGTAAATTCGTGATGGTGAAATACTATTCCATCCTCCATTTTCGTTACAACTGTGTGGAATAGATTGGGCTAAGAAATATTCAAAGTTCCCCAGGGGATGCTATAGTTTAGGGTTTAACAATGTAGAATAAAATGAACCCAGACTTATTTTTCTGGTTTTGCTCTTCACAAAAATAATTCTACAGGGCAATCAAAAACAAGCTTCATTTCCAAATGGCTGTAGATAATAAAAGAATGGTCAGCAGTAAGTGGAATAATTCACTTGATCACCTTGTCTAGGAAGAGAACATTAACCAATAATCTATATTTTAGGATAAGCAACAGGTAACAATATCACTCTCATTTGTTTGCATATGAGCTTTTCTTCACCTGTGCTTCAATCATCTATCCATACTGTTGAGATAGCCTGTGTCAATCACCTGAGTAATCTCTTAAATGCAGAAGATGAGTGGTATATCTATTGGGATATGCTCCAGAAATCCATCAGGATTCATTAGTACTGTAGGGTAGCCTTATTTCCAAAAAGTAAAATCATTTCAAAATGTAAAAAATAACCTTTTTATTCATTTTTATTATTAGACATATATTTCACCTTTGCTTTCATAACTTTAAAAAATAGCTGATAATACTTTATAGACATATTCCCTGTCTTTACTTTGTACAACTCAAGACAGTGTATATAATGTTTCTGCCTCCTGTTTTCCCTCTAACAATTATCCTATGAGCTGATTTTGGGTTGAGGGAAAATAACTTGCCTAAAAGTTACTCACCAACTTTCATACCTAGAACTCATGGTCTTCCAGTCCAACATTTTTAACCCCACACCAAACTGGATCTTCTAGTCCAAGACCCTACCGAGGGCAGTGATCAGACCATCCGAAACAAAGAATTGTTCATTCATTGCTTGAAAATCTCTAGAATTTATAGCTCCCCTTAATAGAGAAGGCAAGACTTCCCATTGCTTGTCAGGAAATTCGTCCTTATTTCAAGACTGAATCTCCCTCTGTAAAGCTTCCAAGAAACAAAAATAGCAATCATCTTTATACCATTTCCTCTTTCCCTATTCTAGATCAATACAAAGGCACAGTTTACTAAGACAAATTCTCTTCCATCCACTGATTCTTGTCTTACTCTCAAGCCCTATGGGGAATAAATGCACATTCTCCTCCCTGGGACCTCTTCCCTTCAAATTTCTAGCAACACTTTGAAGATTGCTATCACATCTCCCCTTGGCCTTTTCTTTTTAGGCTAAATATATCCTATTCCCTTAATGTTCTTTACAGGCTTTATTCTCCAGGCCCCTCACTATCATTGTTCCACTCTTTCTAATACATCAGAGTCCTTTTTCATCAGCACTTCAGAAACCTACAGTTTTGCTGGAACCAGACAGTTCTGTCTTAAGAAATCATTACTAAATGAAACAACAGCTTTGCACACCATATAAAATTGGCTAAAACATTTGACAGGTAAAAAGATATAAAATACAGGTACTGGTAGTACTCAACTTACAATCAATTCATTTAGTGACAGTTCGAAGTTACAACAGGACTGAAAAAGGTAATTTATGACCATTTTTCACACTTAAGATCATTGCAGCAATCCCATGGTTGCGTGATCAGAATCCAGGTGTTTGGCAACTGTTTCATATTTATGATGGTTGCAATGTCCCAGTATCATATGATCACTTTTGGACTTTTTGACAATCAAAGTCAATGGGAAAGCCAGATTCACTTGATAACGGTGTTACTAACTTAACAACTGCAGTGATTCACTTAACAGTGGCAAGAAAGCTTGCAAAATGGAGCAAAGCTCACTTAAACAACTGCATCACTTAGCAACAGATTTTTTTGACTCTGTTGTGGTTGTAAGTTAAGGACTATTGGTATTTAGACTGGGACACCATGTGTTTCCTCTAGCAGAATGAGCTACAGAAAGTCTCATAGCAACGTTTTGTCTTCTCTTTCTGAACCATAAATTTATGAAATTGTTCACCACTCACTCTTAGATTTTCTTGAGAATTTTCCCAACAGATAACATTGTTATTTTTTATCAGTCTTTAGTAAGCACTAATACTCCTCAAGAGCTTTGAAATGTTTGTATCAAAGTTCAGAACAAGAAAATGGCTCTCACAAAACAATAATAAACACAGATCTACTACTTCAGAAATATCTCGCTTTTCAAGATATAAGACACTTCATTATGGCACACCTACTTGGTGAAAAAGCCAAAACCCAGAACAAGAATTCTTAGAAACACAGAGTATATTGTCTGAGATGTCTATTATGAAAGGAGTTCATAGTTTAGTCCAGTTCCAAGGCATCTCTGGTTTAACTGGATGAAGTCATTCTTTTCTCCTATCTTTACCTGAAGATCTGAATTACTCTTAGCCTCTGTAGATCAGTTTGTCCAGCCTGAATTCAGATGTGTGGAATTTGGGATATGCTAGATTATAAATTAAATCTATAATAATTCCTTCTTTGTGTCCATCCCTTCAAGTAAATGTTGATTCCTGGCAAGTACATGGACAAGTAAACTGTGGCAATTCCCCCTCCCCACCCCCCAAAAAAAAATGATCCCAAAATCACCCATCTAGCTTTATGTCTGCGGTGGGACTAGCACTCACATTCTTTCACTTTCTAGTGGGAAAATACATTTAACTACGACACTAAGCTGGCTCTCTTTAACAATTCATAGCGGTACAGCAATATAATACAAAACAGTTGTAAACATCCACTTTTGTTTTAAACATGGGGAAAGAGACAGACAGGGGGAGAGGGAGATATTTATATATTATAAACAGGAAACAGCGATATCTCCCAACTTTGCTAACTCTTAATATTTCAAGTGTCTGTATTAGCCCTTGAAGCAGACCATCCACTGAAAACATGAACAATTAAAAGTGTCTGTATTCATGTTGACAAATGTGACAAAAAAAAGCGTCAGAACCAGGATATTTCCAGGCAAACAATAGAAAACTAGGAGCACGTCTATGCTGCTAACCA
The DNA here is from genome assembly GCA_032468155.1 of Oxyrhabdium leporinum. Lineage (NCBI taxonomy): Eukaryota > Metazoa > Chordata > Lepidosauria > Squamata > Cyclocoridae > Oxyrhabdium > Oxyrhabdium leporinum. The sequence continues at coordinate 11,623 of JANHFL010009647.1, read as the reverse complement.
CAAAACTGAAACAGAGAGGACGTAACGAATGCAACTTTCAAATGTAAGTAAAAAAATAATACTTACAACACAGAGTATCCTATATTTCCTAAGAGTGCTTCTTTTAATAATTGTCTGTGTATGTGAATCCATCAGTTCCAAAGTGCTGTTATTTCTCATGTCTATCTCATCTGCATGAAGGGTTTCCATTTTTCCAGTTACTCTTTGCTCTGTCCTGCTCTTTCAGTTGTGCCTGAGCTGAAGAGAAGTTGAGAGAGTATTATCACTTTACTGGTAGCATATAAACAAGAGCAGCCTTTGCTCATTCAGAGGGAGGACACCTAATCTACTTTTAACCAATACATGTAAAGGGCAGAAGGCATTTTCAGCAATTTTCTGTTTGGAAATAGGAAGTGAGGAAGAGAAAACGGGGAGGTTTCCTTAAGGGGGGAAAAACTGGGATTCAACCAACACCCAAAAGATAAACACTCAAATAAATCAAGTACATTCACTACTTGATCATTGTTAAAAATATTTTTTTATTTATGAATCACATTAAGGAATTGTTCATCTCCTTCACAGAGGGACTCTGGTAGTGTACAAATAAAATCATAAAAAACCCAGACACTTTTTTATGCACGTTGTTTACATATTTTTCTGGATCCAGAAAAGTAGATATAATATTTTGGGAGACAGAGAGGGGTGAATATTTCATACTTTTTCATTTAAGGAATTTATATGCTGCTTTTTTTGCCCATGACACAAGAACTAATAGTGTAAAGAATGGCTGAACCATATGACTCCTACCTATGGACTAGTGATGCTTCAGCAAACAGATTTGAAAGCTGTTTCAACTCACTGCAACCCATTGAGTAGGCAGGCTGCAATTGTCTTCCATGATCCAGCAGTTTTTTCCATCTTCTTCTGGTCTGTGCCATCTGGTCTGCCTGAAGCACCTCATGTAAAGGTAAGCTCTTGAAGGGTTGCTTTGCTCCTTATGGTCACCTGAGGCTGCTGTGGCATGCTCATCCCCTTGGTTCTGGGCCACTGATTCTCACAGAGTCATTTGCCTTTGGATACTGGAAGAGAGGCCAAGCCAGACACTGCAGAAGGGACAGCAGCATGGGAAGGAGTTGTCCCTGGAAGATCAGTTCACCAAAGAGACCAGAGCACCAAAGAGACCGGTTTCTCCTCATAGAGTGGTAGCTAAAGAGCTGGTTTTATTCTCAGGGAACCGGAAAGTGAGAGAAAATGGCTCCCTAGCCAAGATCCCCTTCTCCATGAAATCTATGCCTATGACCTTAGGAGGAGTTTGGATGGAGTGTCCAGTTGAAAATCTACACCCCCCCATACACACACACACTTCTTTTCTCACAGAAGGTGGTTCCTCATTGTTCCTCACCTGCCACCCATGAGAAGAGAAACAGCAGGGAGAGATGGCGTTCTCCCCTCTTCTCCAACTTCTGTTGTCAAGAAATAGGAAGAAGTCCAGAGTGGGGAGAGAAGCATCAGAGATGGCTCCTCTGGTTTCAGTCCTCTAATTCAGAATGATCATTAAGCAGTTAGAAAACAAAACAAAGAAACAAACAAAAAATCCAGAAGTCTTCTGCTATCAGTTATTGACCCCAGAGAAGGCATTACCCATCCTGCCTCTCTCCTTTCCTTTCCATTTCTTTTGAGACCTGAACCCCGATTTTGTTTTGTTGCCAAAGCACAACAGAGATAGGAGAGTCAGTGAGCACTTCTTTAATCCAGTGCTATTCTGCTGGGTCCTGTGCTGTTAAGTGCAAAGTCTGACTTCTGGAATTCTTTACAGCCTTTTTTTAATCAACTGCAGCCAATGGACAATCTGTTTTTTCTTCCCATGTAACAAAGCCATATATTAGTATTGTCCTCTTTTGTAGTATGTGCATATGCGAGCAATAGGAACTGTGGGTGTATTGCATACTTTAAGAGTGTGTGCCAAGGCTGAGAATCGACAATACCTGTAAATGCAAGAAGTGGATGAAAAGTTACATAACTGAATTATCGTAAATACACTTAATCCTTCTTGCAAACATTCTGGGAAAATAAGATTCCAAAGAAATGAGCTCACTAAAGGAAGATGGCTGGAGAATTGTTTCAAAATTCTGTAACTTTGATTCCTCATGCTTGGCACTAAATCTTACGTCATGGAGAAAATAAATCTAACAAATTGGAAGCTGCACCCTTTCTCTCCCCTGGCTTTTGGACATTATCTTCATCAAATGAACCTCATTTCTTAGTTTAATCCTGTCAGATCCAAACTGACCTTCCCTACCCTCCAACAAGTCCCTTGCAAACCCATCTAAACCAAAGAATAGAAGCCACTTTATTACGCTCACATTATTGCCCAATTTACTGAGACACATGACTGTGACAATAAACTTTGCTGAATTTTGGAAGAAATATCTTTCTTCAAAAAAGCTAAATAAAGGTAGTCCTCGACTTACAACCACAACAGAGCACAAAATTTATGTTGCTAAGCAAAACATATGTTAAGTGAATTTTGCCCCATTTTACGACCATTGCAGTTGTTATGTAAGTAACACATTTCTTAAATGAATCTGGCTTCCTTATTGATTTCGCTTGTCAGAAGGTCACAAAAGGTGATCACGTGTTACACTGCAACCGTCATAAATGTGAGTCGGTTGTCAAGCATCTGAATTTTGATCATGTGGCCATGGAGATGCTGTAACAGTTGTAAGTGTGAGAAACGGTCATAAATCACTTTTTTCAGTGCCGTTACAACTTTGAGTGGTCATTAAATGAACTGTTATAAATTGAGGACTATCTGTACCAACAATATCTCATTGGCACTTAAATTTTAAGAGTATGCAGCAATGGAAAACTAACAGTATTGGCTGGTATAGTATTCCAAAACAGAAGTTTAACCAAATTCAGTCAAGTAAGGTTACCCAATACCCAATACATCAGACAATAAGGCAAATATAAACTGACAGCATGGTTTCTAAGCGGGTCTACCAAGTTTATACCGGTAGTCCTCGATTTACAACAGTTCATTTAGTGACCGTTCAAAGTGACAACAACAACACTGAAAAAGTGACTTATGACTGTTTTTCACACTTATGACCGATGCAGCATCCCTGGTCATGTGATCAGAATTCAGATGCTTGGCAACTGGTTCATATTTATGATTGTTGTGATGTCCTAGGTACATGCATTCAGATTTTGTTATCTTCTGACAAGCAAAGTCAGTGGAGAAGCTTGTTACTAACTTAACAATTTCAGTGATTCACTTAACAAATGTGGCAAGAAAGGTCATGAAATGGGGCAAAGTTCACTTAGCAAATGTTTCACTTAGCAACATAAATTTTGGGCTCAGTTGTGGTAACTCAAGGACTACCTGTAAATATGAGAGCCGGGTTGGCACAATGGTTAGAATGCAGTATTGCAGGCGAATTCTGCTGACTGCCGGGAGTTTGATCTTGACTGGTTCAAGGTTGACTCAGCTTTCCATCCTTCCTAGATCAGTAAAATGAGGCCCAAATTGTTGGGGGCAAAATACTTAAAATCACTTAAAGAGGGCTGTAAAGCACTGTGATGTGGCATATAAGTCTAAGTGCTCTAGCAATTTAGTTGGCGTGTAAACAACAGGGAAGTTAGAAAACTAATACTTATGAACCTTTCAAATAAGTTCCTTTTTTTTCCTTTTTGTAATCTTTGTAAAAAATAGCGGATACCTTCAGGGGTGGGCTGCTGGGGGTTCGCGGGGGTTTATTTTATTTATTTATTTATTTTCACATTTATATACCGCCCCATTCCGAAGACTCGGGGCGGTTTACAGCTTAT
>JANHFL010009646.1:7700-18104 GCA_032468155.1 Oxyrhabdium leporinum | reverse complement strand
CAAAGAGGAAAAACAACCCCAAGCAATCTCTTATTCCTGACCCATTTTTTGTCACATTGCTTTCAATGTATATTCCCTATTGTGCCTGCTTATTCTCTTATAATCCCTTCCTATCCAATGAGTAAATACAAACATTAATTCCCTTCTTGCTAATTATCTCAAAGTGGTTAGGAGGCAAAACAAAAGCTGAAGGAGTGAAACTGATTAGTCTTGTCAGTTTCAAGCTGAAAAGCAGTCCCTGTTACTTGATTTCCCACTTAATCACTTTGCTTTGCAACAGAGTTGCAAGTCTCAATAGTGGTCTCTAAATGACGACTTGAATTATTTTTTGGATGTGTTTAGAAATAGTACTTCATATTGCATATGACACTGGTTCTACTACATATAAAAGTTTCATTTGGATTGGATTTCCCGGATTAAATTAGACTGAAGTATAATTACCTGTTTGGTTGAAATAGTTGTACTTTATTTTAATTTTATCTTAACATTATTTTGTAAACCTTTTCATGTAATATTTGTAATATTTTTCCTCTTTCCTTTTAAAATAAATTGTTTTTTTAAATATATGATATAAATATCAGAGCAATTATAAAGAAGACTGTAAAGAGATCATTCTCTAAGCATCTTGAAAACAACATGGCACCAAGTCATGTTTGTCAGCAGCATGTTTAATCTCTTCAATTGGTTAACTTCATTAATAGATGATAGGAATTTTGTAGGTATAATAGCAAAGTGTCACATGATATGCTGATTAGCAAACCAGTTAAGTAAATAAACTGATTCATATAAACAAGCAACTATGAAGCTAGCTTTTTTGAAATGTTTGGTTATGCATAGCCTCAGTTAATCCTGCCAACACCAGAAAGGTAAAATTTATAATCCAGAAAGAGGGAGCATGCAAAAGTTAATGCCACTGTCCTTCTGTCTGTAATTTTTCTTATTTGTGCATTTTATTCTAAATTACACATTAATGTGACGTATGAACATAGATTGTGTATCAAACTATTAACCTATACAAGCTATCAGTGAAGACTTCACCATTTTAAGTGTATTGTAAACAATTGTCTTGTTCTTGTATATTTTAATTTCTAAGATAAAGACTTCTTTAACCATGTGTTAGAAATTATTGTTTGTTATCCAGATGTAGTTTTTCTCACATGAAACCATGTTTATATTTTTCAGAACTTGTGTAGGCAACTCTATTGGCACAGCTTGCCCAATATGTCAGGTGTCAATCATGAAACAGGAAGTGAAAATAAACAGAAAACTGGACAACATCATCGAACTCTACAGCAAATTGCAAACTCTTCAGGACAAGGACTTCTCAGGTAAATGAAATAATACTTTTGGAAACCTGGAATTATGTAGCTTGAAAGAACAAAAATATCTTTCAAGACTCTTTTCTGCTATACATTTAAAATGCACTGTAATTAATATACATTTCGGTGTCATTTTTGTATAATTTGACATTTTTGATGCTGCTGCTGTTATTATTGTTATCCTTGGGATGGTGACATTGTTCAGTGGATGGCATTCCTTCTTTTGAGAGTGAGGCATCAGAATTTCATTTTAATATGTGTCATTGTACACACAGGTAAATAACAAACTATCTTTTTATCTTATTTTATCTAACTAGAATTTTATTGGTCTGATGTTTGCTAACATTTCTCTTCTGAAGTGGCAGAAACACTGGCATTCAGTAGGATTTTGACCCCTAGAGAGGGGAAAAACCTAATAAATATCAGCATTCTGAAAGGCTCAGAATGTTGGTGCTCACTGGCATTTTTGGCAGATTTGAGGTTGTTCCTCCAGTGTGTGGAAGGGTTTCCCCTCCCTGCACAGAGGTGAGGGAAAATCCCTTGGTGCACTGGGAAAACAGACCTCAAATCCAACATCCCTCTGCTTGCAACCTTCCCTGTTGGCTTCCACATTGACTTTTGGGGTAAGCTATCAGAAGATTGCGTATGGCAATCATGTGATCACTGGGCACTTGGCAACTAGTCATAAATATGAACAGATTGCCAAGTGCCCAAAATGTGGTTATGTGACCAGGGTAGTCCCCATCATGATGTTTTACAAAGGCCAGAATTAAAGCACCTAGTCCAAGATCATCTTGACTGTGGTCATTAAATGACCAGTTGTAAGTCTAGGACTATCTGTAAATCCTGTGCTAATGTTATCATTATTGATCATGATCATGATTACCAACAATTATTCAAAAAATTGTTATTATATTTAGTAAAACTTATTCTTCAAGAGTTGACTTTCATATAATAAACATGCTGCTTAGGTAAAGCAGACTAAACATTAGGTGAATGCAGTTTTTTGAGTCCAAAGTGCATTTTGAAATACAGGTAGTCCTTGATTTATGATAGGCTACTTAGCAATGATTAGGACAGGCTGCCTCATTGTGGGTACTCATGGCAGAATTCCACAAGTGGCTGTTCCACAAGAGGCATTGGCAAAGCTCTTGTTTTTTCTTTCCTTGCTAGCCCTAGCCTTCCCTTTCCTAACATTAGCATATTATCATTTGGCTGCTAATGCTGGGAGAGGGAAGGCTAGTGACTAGGCAGGGAAGAAAAGCCACCAGGATTTCTTTTTGCTAGCGGTAGCCTTCACTTCCCCAGTAACAGCTGCAATACACTTGTGGAATTATGTCATGTGGCCCAGCAATGGAATGGCCTGTACCTCCTTCTGTACCCCAACTTAAGTTCTGGAGAACGTCCAAAAGGTAAATTAACAATTAATGGCAGGGGTGGGGACAAGCCCAAGTGTCAGGATCCAAAAGGATGGGAAGCAGAGCATGGGGTTGGTTTCTCAGGGGGTGAGGGGAAGCATTGGGAGGCTAGATAGAGTTGTGTCTGCATTAGGGTCTCCCCCACCCATGAAGCATCCCATATTCCACTTAACATTCATTTAACAAATACATAGAGAACAGAGACACAAGTGAAGCAGTTCACTTAACCCCCCTGACATTCGCCCACAATGGGGAGACTCCATTACAATTACCTGTATTGTTTTCTCTGACTGCTTTTCATCATTCAGCTCACGCCAGTTAGTGCAGTAAGAGCTACAAGGTGAATAATAGATCTGGAGAGGACAGAGAACACAGTGTTGCATGATAAAATGCTAAGAAGAACAGAATGTGGAGCAGTAGCAAAAACTTGATGAAAATCATGTTGGAAAAAAAAGTAGAACCACTCATTTTCTATTAATTAGCCTTAATTATCATCCTCGACCTTGAACTTGGTTTTAAGCATGTATTCCAAAAAGGCTTAATTCAAAGACATCGAGAAATAAATATCCCATATTCTTGGCTGCTTCTGAACAGCTAACTCCAAAAGATTCTCCTGAGACAGATCAAACCATACTTTCTGGATATAATACTTTCGGGAGCAAAATGTGTATCATTATAATAGATGGATACAAAAATTTTGACCTCAGTCTTGAAAGCTTCTTTCCATTGCCATTATGCAGCAGCTTAATAACTAAATATACTGTAATTTGTCACTTCAGGCAATAAAATTGAATCCATTAGCACAAAGCTTATCCTTCAAAAAACATTTTTCCCCTTTGGCGGGAAAAAATTACAGCCTAGTTTTTTTTAGTCATAGATTATTATGGTGCTTGAATAACACTGTGCAGTGTTATTAATATATTTAATATACAGGTTCACTGTAATGGAGCCTAAAATTATGATCATAAATCATTATTAAGGAGATCACTACACAACAATGGTCAACTTTTATACCTTTTTTGTAGGAGTTGTTAAGCAAACCTATTGTATCCAATAGGCATTTTTTGCCAGAAACTGGAAGTAAATGCTAGTTTCAGACCAAAAAAGAGGTAATAAATCATGACCATAGGATGGTATAAGTGGCAGTAAATGTGGGCTGTTGCCAAGCGCCCAAATTGCAATCATAACTGATGGGGTGGAATTCCAAAATGGGTTGTAAGTAGTTTGGAAAGGTCCTTTGTAACTTTGTATGATGGCTAGTTTGCCAGTCGTTAGTTCAGGACTATCTGTAAACATAATTCATTAACATACAGGCTCTCTGCATTTGGTTGATTTTGATGAAGAATGACAATATTTGCTTACAAATACAGGCAGTTAAAAATAAAGTTGACAGCTACTCCCTTCCTATTTTCTGGATATGAATATTTATATCCAGGTAAATATTTTGCAATTACAGTAATTTTGGTGAGGGTAAATAAATAATATGAGGAGTAAATGTCACCTGTAGAGTGTTTGTTTCTAAGCTTGTTGGCAATCTGGCTTCACAGATTGTGTTGCTACAATGGAAGATTACTTAAACTTTTTCTAGTGATGGAACAATGTTGTTTTGTTTCTGTTTTGTTCTACCCATAGCTTCCAGCCAGTTCTTTAACAGGCCTAACTAAAGGTACCAATGAAATATTTCAACATTAATTGGTCATCATTGCCTTAGGCTATATTAATAACTTATCCTTGCAACTTGCTTTATCAACAAATATGACATTTGCATTAAGTCTATATTAAATTTTATGTAGGATGTTATGAAAGTTACAACTTGATGCCCTATGTTCTATTAATTTACTCTGCAAATTTAGTTTACACATACTGCCCTTGAGACAAATCACAGAGCTTTTCAACCATTAAAATAAAATACCTACAATAGAAAATAAGAAAATAAGATTTTAATAAGAGCTGTTGAGTACAAATTCATTAAGAGAAGCCAAGGGCCATTGTAGCTTGATTATAGTGATTTTGATCTTTCTTTTAAATTGAATGCTTGTACATTTATTCCTCTGGTTATATTAACTTGTTAATAAAATATCCTAAAAATATATAACTGGGATTTTAATACAGAGTGGTGTAAGTAATGTTAGATTCAGTTAGTCTCAATGGATTCGAATTTTTAAAATAATTGCATATTTCAATTTGCATATTATGTCCCAGTATGCTAAGTAACTAAAACTTTCCATAGTATAATGTCCTTGTCTTTCACTTTTTAAAAAAAGTTTTGTGTTAGGCAAGATACTTTATATAATGTTTGAACTTCTATAGTTGTTTATAGCAATGGATGCATTTGACTTTTCAGTATTTCTACACAAAGAAGGCCTAAGACGATCTGTTCTCCACACAAGTCCTAAAACTAGATAGAGAGAACATGTATCATGAATGTTCAAAGGTGACATTGCGACAGATGTGCATGGCATTGTAGATATCATGGGGGCTATTGCATTTATAATGCTGAGCAAATTGAGTGAAAGAAGTGACTGACAGCATATGAGATTCATAAAATACTGGAAGCTACAGAATATCCCTGGAAGAATTGCACAATGTGGTGAGTTACAACTGAACAGAGTATAGTATAACATTCTATATATGAGTCTTCTGCTGAAATGCTTAATGGGTGCATTTACAGTTAAAGCAGTGGTCTTTATAGCTCACCAGATGGCTGTGGCTGTACAGGTGTAGCAAGATATTTTCCTTAGACCTGCTTGGATAGACTCGGACTGAACTCATTTTCTGTAGGTAAAGAATATGTCAGGTACTACCTCTCCTCCTTACTCAAAGTAGGATTCTTGAAACATAGTATTTCAAAAGGAATCTTTTATTGAGCAGAAGTGATGGTAGAACAAAGGCAAAGCAGATTCTAAATCCCCCTAGGCGATACAGTTAGAAATAAGGCACTAGAAACTCCGCCCAACAGTCCAATGTGTATTCAGCCAATCTGCAGGTGTGAAGATGTTATTGTACCAGTCATCCTGAGAACTAGATAAGCCCGTTTTCTCAGGGCCGTCTTCCATTAGATTACAAAGTGAAAGAATCCACATGGCCTCCCCTCTCCCTTCTACATTCCCCAAAAGGTGAGAAATCCTCAGGACGCTTAGGCACCAGGATAAAGGTTATAAAATAGCAGCTTTCACATGAAGGTTATAAAATAGAACAGCCTGTCACAGGTCCCCCTCCCTACCAGTTGAATGGCAGTATCACTTTAGGGATCTGACAGAATGTTTCTACCACTGAGCAACTCTATGCTCCTTTGATCTTTGTTTTGAGGCAAATCTTAGTTTAACATAATGGCAACATGTTTTCTGCAAATCTGAAAGTTATCTTCAGGAGGAGGAAGAACAGGATGTACTGTGCTATGAGTAACCATAATACTCGTCTCTATAGTGTTGAATTGTGAAATAAGTTTGTGCTCTATAATATGTGGAACTCTTCTGATTTTTTGCAGAATTTTTGGTCATATTACACCCAAACATAATAAGAAACACTGGAGAAATCAAAAGAAAATGTTTATATTCAAAAAGCCTGACAGATTTTTGGAATGGAAAAAGTATTTCATCATAACTGCAGCCTTAAGTGAAACAGTGCAGATACAAATAATACCACCAGTAAGAGGTAATATTATTATAGTGTACATAAAACTAACTTTTTTTCTCCCTTCTGTTTCCTTGTCAGATCCTGAAGATAACTTGTCTGCTCTGGGAAAGAAAGTTGAAGAGGTAGAAACTAAAAGGAAACAAATCAAAATGAGTTTCAGTCCTCACAGTAGGAGGATGAAATTCACCCTGAAGACAAGCCCAAAGAAATTAGAGCAACTGAAGAAATCAGTCAAGGATAGCGGATCTTGTAACTTAACCTCCGTCTATGACTTTGTTTCTTCACCTTCTCATGAGAAGCCTTTCAGAGAGGAACAGACACCTCAGCAGGAATATAAAAAGGAGCTAAGAAAAAATACTTTAAAAAACTTCAGCAAACAGGGGGATACCTTGAGGGGCCAACAGGAAAGCTCCTGTGAAAGGTATAAAGTAGGCTTAAATAAAAGCAAAGATCCAATCCCCAGTTCTCGTTCAAAAAATACCTCAGTGCTGAGGCTGATAACCAGGACAGAGCTTGCAGAGAATGCAGGTGAACTCTCAATAAGCAATGGTAGACCTGTAAAACCTAAAGAGAAGAATAGCAATTGCAACTTTTCTCTTATGCGTAATGTTTTTGGAGGTGATCTGACTTCTGAAGAGTGGCTTTCCTTGGCAAAGGAAACAACTCAGTTAAAGTATGACAGGCAGTTTGCTGGCTCTCCCATTTCTTTGCCCAAGTGTCACAAAATAAAAGAGGGGACTATCCAACGGAAGTCACAATTGCTGAAAAAGGCCTCAGAGCAGTTGCCTGGGAATTCCGTGGCGGCCTTTCCCCTGAGGGACTGTGCAGTTTCTTCCCCATCTCTGCCATTGCCTGGAATCACATCACCGCTAAGAAACTTGGAAGACTTTGCATGTGCCAGTGACCCAGAACTTCCAAAAGTGTCTAGAAATTGTGCTGAAAGGGAGGCTTTCCTCAAGAAATTTCCCAAAAACGTATCAGCCAAGAGAAACCATAAAGGGGAATCTTTACTCCATACTGCTTCTATTGAGGTAAAATAACCCCTGAAATATTTTTTCTCAGTAAAATAACAATTTTTCTATTTCTCTGTTACAGAAGAGTAAGACCATTATGTTCATTTAACAGTCTACATCCTCTATTTTCCAGAGATACTGCATTATAGTATATGTATATGTATGTGCTTTCTTTTGCTGTTCTGTGGATATTGTAGTCATGAAAAGAAATGCTCTTCAACATTGTGAATGCTGTAAGAATATTTCAATCATTAGAAGAGAGATGCTTTATCATTTCTGTGCGTTGTAAAAATTTGTATAATCTTGGGTCAGTGTGTGTGTAGAAGGAACCCTAATTAAAATGTTCAAATTCCTGAAGGCAAAAGACTGGGGACTAATCTGTCCTCAGGGAGTACATGATACTAAAATATTGCCAATGAAAAGAATGTCTGTTCCAATAAGCATTACATGTCCAGAAGAATGCCAAATTGCATATCAGTTGCCTCAATTCGAAAAAATACAAATTGAGCATTTTCAAGATTATCAAACCTTACAAAATATTGCCATATTTGCTATTTTATGAAATTTTAAGTAACATTGTGCAGTTGTGGTCAGGGCATGAAAATATTGTTGATCCCTTAAATGCTACCTCTGGTATAGCTTGCTATATGGTATAACTGATTTTACTGGAATTTTATTTTTTTAAATATTTTTTATTATACATTTTCCTTTGTTATACATAACGTTTCCATTTCTGCAATCGCAGTGTACTGTCTGTATCAAATCTCTTTTGAATACACATACACACCATAATTATAACCATTATTCTCATAATATATACAATATAATCTTTACTTCTAATTGCCCTACACAATATAATTAAATATAATCCAGTGATAATATTGCTTATGGCATTATTGCGCACATATATATATATATGTATGTGTGTGTGTGTGTGTGTGTGTATACTTCTATTTTATTCATTGTCCTTAATTATAAATTTATAATTATAATAAAGTTATAAATAACTTCTAGTTCTATTTTCTAGCCAATTATAAAATAAGTCCCTGTTTCCTCTTTATCCTTACTTTTCATCGTTAAACTGTCAATTTCGGCACAATCTAGTATATTTTCTTTATTCTTTCATCTATAGGTATATTTTTGTTTTTCCAATTTTGTGTGTACGTAATTCTCGCTGTTGATATTACATGTAATATTAAATATATAATTCTTTTGTTATATTTCCCCGGTAGCATACCTAGTAAGAACAATTCTGGTTTTAAATCTATTCGTTGTGTTGTCATTTCTTCTAACCACCTTTTTATCTTTAACCAATATTTTTTCGCCATTGGACAGGTCCACCACATATGGTAATAGGAACCCGGTATCTGTTTAGATTTCCAGCACTCTGGTGATATGTTTTGGAACATTCTTGCTAGTGGTAAATGCCATCTGTAAAACATTTTGTACAGGGTTTTCTTTATATGTTGTTGACATTGTTAGTTTGTAGTTTTTTCCCCAAAGTTTTTGCCAATTGTCTAATTCCGTAGTATATCCAAAATGTTTGGCCCATACTATCATAGTTTCTTCTACATGTTCTTCCATTTTAAAATTCGATAAGCAGTTATATATTTTCTTTATTAATTTATCATCTGTCCCTAGAAATATTTGATCTAATTCTAGGGGTTCTTTATAGAATCCAAATATTTCTGCATCTTTCTTGTGTCTCGTTTGTATTTTTTAGTTCCTGTTTTGATTTCAAGTCCCCTTGTTCGTTTAGGATATCTTTATACCTTACAATTTTTTTCCTGTTAAAGAGCATTTGGATGTATGAGTGCTTCCATCGTTGATAGCCAGACCGGTATTTTCATGTAACGTTTCTGTTTGATTCTTTCCCATACTGAAAGCAGAGCATTCCTGATATAGTGCCTTTGAAGTATCTATGTATTTTACTTTTCCCATACCACATAAATGCATGCCACCCCAATTGTAAGTCTTGCCCTTCTAAAGTCAATATTCTTTTGTTCTTCAAATTTATCCACTCTTTCGCCCATGGGAGTGCTGAGGCCTGATAATACAGCTCCCAATCTGGTAGTCCCAACACCCCCACCCCCTTACTTTTGGTGTCTTGTAACATTTTCAGTTAGATTCTCGCTTTTTTGCCTTGCCAGACAAACTTTAAAATTAATTTGTTTGAATCCTCAAAGAATATTTTTTCTAGTTTTATCGGAATTGCTTGAAATAAAAATAGCAATTTTGGTAGGATATTCATTTTTGTTGTGGCTATCCTTCCGACCAACGACAACTGTAGATTTCTCCATTTTTCCAAGTCTGTCTTTATTTGTTGTATTAATTTAATATAATTGTTTTCTTTAATGGTTGTACATCTTGCTGTTAACCAGATTCTCAAATATTTAACTTTTTTAGTTATCTGCATGTCTATCTTTTCCGTCAGTTGATTTTTCTGTTTGTATGTGAGATTCTTCGTCAACATCTTAGTCTTTTCCTTGTTTATTTTTAATCCTGCCACCTCACCAAACTCTTCTATTCTTTTTATTACTTTATTCCTGTTTCTATGGGTTCCTCCAGAATAAATAGTAGGTCGTCTGCAAATGCTGGTACTTTGTAATGTTCTTTTCTTATTTCCAAACCTTTTATTTCTGGATCTTGTCTGATCTTTCTAAGCAAGACTTCCAAAGTTAGTATGAATAATAAAAGAGATAGTGGACATCCTTGTCTTGTGCACCTTGCTTACGTTAAAATTTTCTGTTATATCCCCATTTACTATCACTTTCGCCATTTGTTTGGAATATATTGCTTGGATCATATTTACAAAGTTTTCGCCAAAGTCCATACATTTTAATTGTAGTGTCATAAACTGCCAGTTCATATTATCAAAGGCTTTTTGCGCATCCAAGAAGATCAACACTAGATGTTTTTCAGAATGGGCTTCATAATATTCAACTTCAACTGGTGCAGAATGCGGCCGCGCGGGCGGTTATGGGATCTTCCCGGTTTGTCCGGGTGACCCCACTCCTG
>JANHFL010009645.1:0-16801 GCA_032468155.1 Oxyrhabdium leporinum | reverse complement strand
ACCACACTATAAAAAAGATGTTGAGGCTCTAGAAAAAGTGCAGAGAAGAGCAACCAGGATGATTAGGGGACTGGAGAAAGGTAGGGTTAAATACATCAAATTAAGGTAAGTTTGTACAGAATTTCAGTAGCTACTGTAAAATGTGCTGCTCTGCTATAAACCTAGCAGGAAAACACTGCTTTTCTCCATGTAGCCCCTGTCTGAGAGAACTAAGGAAAATTAAAATGAAACAGGCAATGAAACCTAATACATGGAACATTTTACATTTTTTTTTATTTTTGAAAATAGGCATTTGATATGTGTATGGATCTGATTGGTCATTAACATGCTCATATGTTGAATGGGAAAAAGTGTATGAGTTAATGCGGAAAAGAGAGAAAATAACATAAGCCCCACATTCATGTATAAACCAACACGTCCAATTTTAAAGTAAGAGAGAACTGTGCTGTTTCAACTATTCAATGAGACAACTGACTATACAAATACCCTAGCTCTTTCTCAGCTATGTTCCAGACAGGTTCCTGAAACCTCTGCCTTTAAATCTGACCCACGTGATTCATTCCAAAAGGACACCAGGAAGAAACAGTATGAAAGTAAATTGTGTAAGCAAAATGCAAATAATTCGGGCAAGTGCTTTTTTTATTAGTATACAGGATTATCAACAATATTCTTTTTTTTTTCCTACTTCCATTTACATGGAATTAGTTAGCTACTAGAAACATGAAGTGGAAAAAGTAATAAGCCAAGCTGTGTTGTAAAACAAAAGCAAAAAACAGATGAATAATAATATAGGAGGTTTTCCAGTTTGGGGGCTGCAATGAGAGATGAGTCAAGAGTGGGAGGTAACTGAGATTTGGCTGAACTATTCTTCCCAATCATTAAATCAGGTGATAAGTCAGACCCTGTGAATAAGTTGATTTGCTGCATATCTCATGGAAAACTGGGTCAAGGCCTGAGCCGTGGACTATAATATCAACCATCTTTTATAAAATGGAATCCACCAGCAGAATTGATATATCTTCCTCCTCCCTTTCTTTATGGTGCAGCCTCACCACATTTGCAAGACAATCAGCATCTATAACACTGGAAATTATTCCATGGTGGGACATTCCACTAGCCTCCCCTCCCCTATTTTTATCCCTTCTCTTCCATATAACATTGAATTGTATGCAAGTTAAACCTGCACCATCTTCAAGTTTCTCACTGAGATGCTGTCAATGTTGGGTTTTGGTTTTTAAAATGCAGTTTGCTAGCTTGCCTTAATTGATAATGGGATTTAAAAAATAAAAATAAAATTAACAGATGAAGTGGAAGAAAAATAAATTTTAAATCAATAAATGTTGATGAATGTTCCCATTTTTATAAATTTGATCTTAAATACAAGTAATCTTTGCTTGCCAACCATATGTTCTCTGACCATTGGAAATTATGATAGTGCTGAAAAAGAGACTTATGGATAGTCCTTTAAGTCCTGGCCATCATAGCAGCCCCCTAATCTGGATGCTTGGCAACTGGCTGGCAATTTTACGGTTGCCAAGTCCCGTAGTCACATGATCACCATTTATCACTTTCCCTGCTGGCTTCACACAAGCAAAGTCAGTGGGGGAACCATCATGGAATGCCACAGGTGTCAGGCGCAAAGAATTGGGACCGCACATTAAGTTCCAGCTAAGATGGTTTATTGCTTTTGCCTATACGTAAGAATCTAGTCAATTAACAGTCAGCACTAAATCGGCACTAGTTAAAAGTCAGCAAAATTCAAGAGAGGCTGACTTTGTGGGAACGTAATGATTTCAGGCCCTTTACTCTCTTGACTCTACTCCCAGACTCTGCCTGCTCTTCTCCTACACATACGTCGCTCCAGTAAATCTCTCATGCCCCCCCCCATCCAGCAGCAGCAACCCTGACTGTGCTGATATCATGCCTTGTGAACCAACGTACAAGCTCCCCACCCAACAGCAGCCACGTCTGGCCCCACAGTGGAGCAACACAACCAAGCCTTACCTGACTGCCTGCTTGCAATCCGCTGGCACTTAATTAACTAACACGAACAAGGGGGTTGCCAGAATCGCTGCTGGATTTTTATTTTATTTTATTTATTACAGGATGCATTTCCAATGAAGCATGCCGATAAATCTGTCATGTCCCAAAAGTAAGAAGTCACTGGTGGATATTTTGATCTATTTTCTTTTTTTAGTCGGGGAAAATATTTATTTCTGAGTTTGAACAAGAGACTGTTCAACATGATTAAGCCTGAGATTCTTTGCAGAGCAATTTAGAGTGTGCTGTATTGTTACTTCCTTATGCGTGCACTAAAAGAAACTATAGGAGAATATTTCAAAAATGTATTACACTGAAACCCTTGAAGCTATCCAGCTGAACCTTGTCACCTTAATATTGCTTAATAGATCTACCATCTCTGTTATTTACATTCCATTTTGCCAAAAGAAGAGGCAGCTGCAGGCACTTTTATGCTTTACCTATCTTAAACTTTGTATCGAATCAGATCCTGAAGATAATCTTCTTCCCTTTCATCACAAATTTGAATGAGATCTTCTTTTGAATCTCAGATTTGACACACTATTTTGGCAAGCATCTTTGGAGGACTTTGCGGTGAATTGTATTAAAACATGAAGCATATTGAACCAGTTCATTTAAAAAATACCATAAAATAGTAATAGTCAGCAATCTTGTCGAAACAATGTCTGTTCTGTTCTAAAAACCCATGTTCTGATCTTGGCCATATTGTCCATACTGCCTTTTCTAATAGAGCAATAGAGAACAGGATCCTGGGAGGGGAAAAAAAATCACTTTCTCTTTGTGAATAGCAGGCTTGTTCTGCAACCATTTTATGTGGGTACTCATAGAATGCTCTTAAAATTCTGAAAGTGCCACCAGCTAAAGCAGATTTATTTAAATCAGTATGGATACCTTCTTAATAAATATTGCATAAACTCTATTGCTCATTTCTTAGAAATAACAGCTGCGGCGGCATTAGCCTTTCCCTGACACTCTGGTTTTCTTGCACAGGCATCATTTGTCACAGGAAAAGTTGATGTCACAGCTTCCCACCTGCACCCCCAAATGGTTAGGCCTAGAAGCCGCTTTTTCTCTCTCCTTCTGTTGCTATTTTATACAATAAAACAACCAAATCTATCTGTGACAGGGATCAGAGGTGGCAGCTGGTTTGTGAAATCCAAGCAAGAGTCAGGAAAAGAAAAAAACAAGGCCCTCCTTTGCTAAAGGCTGTGGTAAATCTTTTGTCCGGCAACTAATTTGCAGCAATATGGAACTTGGGTGCAGCAGTCAATGCAGTAAAAACAAGCCGTCTGAAACAATAAAAGAGGAACGAATAAGCAAAGGGTAGCTTTTTTTATTTTACTGACCAAAGGCCAAGTGAATTATACAGTTGATCTGGAAAAATAAAGTACTGTGTAGCAGGCAACACTTTAACTAAACCAGTGGGTGAAAATAATAGCCTCTAGTCATAATTGAACTGGGCAGGCCAGAAACTACTGCTTGCTATGACATTTAGGGCAGGGGTGACAAACTCTTGTCACGGCAGTGTCACGTGATGTATCGGGAATTTTTTCCCCCTTCACTGAACTGGGTGTGGGCATGGCCAATACATGATGCATCCACCCACCGGCTGGAATTTGGGTCTCCAAACTTGGCCATCTTAAGACTTGTGAACTTCAATTCCCAGAATTCCTCAGCTAGCCATGCTGCCTGAGGAATTCTGGCAGTTGAAGTCCACAAGTCTTAAAGTGGCCAAGTTTGGCTATTTTGTTCAGAGAAACCTAACAAGCAGCCTTTAAGGAGGTTTGCAGTGGAAGGTATAAAAACCATGCAAGAAAGAGCTAAAGCTTCAAGGCAGCATTGGTAAATTCTAGAGGGGGGTGGGAAGTATCTTCTTTAAGTTTTCCAAAGAGACGCAATGGAAAGAATTGGGGTTGTGAGGTTGGCATCATTTCCTTGTTGCTGTAGAGCAAATGTCCAGACAGCCCAGGAAAATAAGTTTGGGTGAATATCACGGTCATTCGCTGAAATCACAACTGTAGACATTATACTTGCTAAGAGAAAAGTGGGACCAATAAAGCCTTCTCCTGCCTTAGGCATCCATAGCTGAATATTCAGGGATTTAATGCAGAAATGTGCACAGAGATGGAGTGGAGCCAGCAACACAGACACAGTGTTATTCCACAAGTGCCTCTGGTTTGTATTCTAAGGTCGTGGTTCTTAAAACCTGTTTTGCAGAAGTCCAATGCCCAATCAACAAACTCCAGGTTTACTGCCTGTCAGCCTTCGGAGCCATATTTGTAGAAGGCCTCTGTGGCTGCCACAGTTAGTGCCTGGGAACACGGAGCTGGGGGAATTAGACACCACAGCATTTTTTCCCCAGAGAGTCAAGGAAGGACATGTCAGCCTGCACCTGGAAGAGGAGTGGATGAAGGAAGGGCTTCGGTTAGAATGGATTTTGATTGGATCATATGATCAATGATAAGGGCACGAGGGTGGATCTTTAAATTTCTCTTGGGGAGGGAAAACCTGAAACTTGCAGATTCAGGTTTTTCCCCGGATGTGCCAATGACTCGTCAATAAATTCTTACTTGGATGAAGTTTGTTTCCGAGTGCTGAATGGACAAGGGGTGGGTGGGTGTTTGTACAGGTAGTCCTTGACTTACAATAGTTCATTTAGTGACCATTCAAAGTTACAACGGCACTGAAAAAAGGGACTTATGACCGCTTTTCCACTTACGTCCATGGCGTCATCTCCATGGTCACACGATCAGAATTCAGACGCTTGGCAATTAACTCATATTTATGACTGTTGCGGTGTACCAGGGTCTCGGGATCCCCTTTTTGCGACCTTATGGTGAGTCAATTTAATGGGGAAGCCAGATTCACTTAACAACAATATTACTAACAACTGCAATGATTCACTTAACGAATGTGGCAAGAAAAGTCGTATAATGTGGCAAAACATCACTTAACAACTGTCTCATTTAGCAATGGGAATTTGGGGCTCAATTGTGGTCATACATCAAGGGCTACCTGTATTGTTGAAGTACTACTATGCTACTGGAACTCTTCCAGCCTCTTCTGGTATGCAATATATCACCATGACCACTGTTGAACCTTCCCTTTTTGACCTCACAAGTGAAAGAAACCTTTGTTTGCAATGGAAACATCCATGCATTCATAGAATTTTCATTCAAGACGCTACAAACGATAGGATCACTGGCTCTGGATATGCACTTGACTCTAAATTTTGGAGAGGGTTATATTGATTATAATCAATGGCCTAGGCCCTAGACAAAAAGACAATATATTCTGTTCTATGATTCATCTTGTGTTTTATATAGAGAAGATCAACCAAGATGATTAGGAGCCTGGAGACTAAAACATATAAAGAACGGTTGCAGGAATTGGGTGTATCTAGCCTAGTGAAAAGAAGGACTAGGGATGACATGATAGCAGCGTTCCAATATCTAAGGGACTGCCACAAAGAAGAAGGGGTCAATCTATTTTCCAAAGCATCTGAAGGCAAGACAAGAAACAATGGATAGAAACTAAACAAGGGGAGAAGCAACCTAGAACTAAGGAGAAATTTCCTGACAGTGAGAACAATTAATCCAGTGGAATGACTTGCCTTAAGAGTTGTGCTCAATCACTGGGAGTTTTAAGAAGACAACCACTTGTCTGGAATGATATAGGCTTTCCTGCTTGAGCAGGGGGTTGGATTAGAAGAGCTCCCAAGTTTCCTTCCATCTCTGTTAAGATGGATAGGTGTCCTTTTTACTATGATGGGTTTTTTTCCAGAATTGGGATGGATGCAGAAAAGAGGTCCAAAGATACATGTGGTTTTTGATGAACTATGGACTGCCAACTTCTGTTTTAAACATGAATAGATAATAATTCATACATTACTCATACATTCGTACAATGCTGTTTCTCTTTCATTACCATGTGCAACTTTATCAGTATGGTTTGGCCTAAAGCGGTTAGGACTTTAATACAACAGAATTTAATACTATGTAATAGCTGTGCCTGGATTCTGAGAGAACTATTCATTTGCAGGAAAGGATCTAGGAGGAGGACTTGATAGATTGCATGAGAAAAATAGCAGTCTTGCATTTCAAGTAGGTAGAGAAAGAAAGAGATGTAGCATTTAGAAATGTGATGGGATCTCTTTCTAGAGATTTGCATTGGGAAATGATCTATAGGCCTATAGCTGTATCCGTTTGCCTCTTTATGCTCTGCTTGCAGTTTTATAAATGAAACACATTATAAAGACCTCTGAATTTCCAGTGTTTTTTTCCTTTAAATGAAACAACCATAAACCCAGATACCCATTGCTCTATAATACCTCCTTTCTTGAGGTGAGAGAAACATAAAGTTGCAATGCAACCAAAGTTGTCACAGCTTTGGTTGCAAATAGCTTTATTTTCCAAGATGATGCAAATTATATACTCTTCTTTTTACAGTGTCAGTATCTGTAGGCAAAGAACTTTCTCATTTTTCCATTATATGCATGGAAGTTTCCATAACTATGTTAAGAGAGGGTAAAAGTGGGTCTGAGATTGTTTCAACACTTTTTATATGTTGTTTTCCCCCAAACCAAAGGTTCTACCTTTCCCAGTTGTGCTATTTACCTTACTTGTCATAGATATGCATTGTTCTCCCAAACTGCCCATTCAGTGAGAGAAAAGCTAAGAGCCCAGTGAAATTGTGAGATTTCTTCCATACTTTTCCTTTAAGGTATCTGACAAGATCCGTATCTAATTATGAAACTTATTTGTGCAATTACATTTACAAGCAGAAGAGAGCAAGATTGTTAAAGACGATAATATAATTATATTTCACTTTAATAAAAAACCTATCAACAGCCCCCAAGCAAAAACCTGCCTACTTAAATCCTTGTCTTAGGAATGAGTCAAGCAAATAAAACCAAAACAGCTGCAGTAATTGGGTAAAATTTACCACATTTAATGACACAAATTATTCTGGAATGATGTTTAATGAAAGCTGCTGTTTTGAAGTCTAACAACAAAACTCTACACTCTTAAATGGTGTCATTGACCTGTCTCTTTTAATACCCTGTTAATCTTTGGAAATTGGAAACAAATGTGTCAATTAAATTTAATTATTTGGAAATTAATTTAACAATAAACAGATGGTCAGAAAATCCTCCTAAATTGAATCATAGTTCATTGGTAGACCATCTTACTTTTATTACTGTATTTTTTAAATGGAAATCAAATAAGACAAAATGAAAACTATTTTTTAAAAAACCTAAAGACAGTGGAATTTTTTTTTTTTAAAGGAGCAGGATATATTAAGCAACAAGAGATTTACGTATTCTATAGATTAGTTGGGAAACTTAATTCCTTTCTGAACTCTTTCGGTTTTCAGCTATATAAGAAGGCATGCTGGATAATTTTATGGCAAGCTTAGTGACTAGTATTCAAAACACTAGCACAACTATTATAGAGACAGTAAATGCTCCTGAATTATACAGAGGCACAGAATTTTAAAATCCCTTCTGGAGCGCTGGAGAGAGCATGTTGCTGTTCGGTCTCTAATTAGTGTCTGATTCTTTGCAACCCCATGGACAGAGGTAGGATTCAAATAATTTAACAACTGATTCGCCCAGGGTCAGGTTGGCTGTCGTGGGAGACATGGCCCATCCCCATCCTCCCGCTCTGCCACACTTGGGAGACTAGCTTCCCACGATGGTCAACCTGACCCTGAGCGAACTGGTTGTTAAATTACAGCGCCACCACCCGCTATCAAAGTGGATCCTGGGCATTGCACTGTAATGGAGAAGTGGGCAACGGAGCAGCCATCATGAGGGAAGGAGGAGGAACAGGGAGAAGAAAGAGAGAAAGCAGCCTTTTCCTTCCCTCATGCAAGCCACTGTGTTGTCCATTTCTCTATTGCAGTGCAGTGCAGCACCCGGGATCCACTTTGATAAGGGGGGAAGGTAATTTAAAAACTGGTTCACCTGAACTGGTGCAAACCAGCTGAATCCCACCACTGCCCATGAACCATTGCACCCCAGCCTCCCCCCCCTTCCGTTCTCCGCTGTCTCCCAGAGTTTGCTAAAATTCATGTTCATGGTATCAGTGACACTATCTAACCATCTCATCCTTTGCCGTCCCCTTTTCCTTTTGCCTTCCATCTTTCCCAAGGTCTTCTCTTCTTTTTTCCCCCTCTTCTTTCCTCTTCTCTTCTCATTACATGGCCAAAGTATTTGCACTTCATCTTCAGTATCTGTCCTTCTAAATGACAGTCCAGGATGATTTCCTTTAGGATGGAGGGAGCATAGGGTATACAAATTACATATTTTACTACCATAGTAGAATCCTTCCTTATCTTCAGATATGGTTTTGACAGAATGTGGAAACAACATTGTAGTGTTTTACTATAAGTACTATCCCTTTTGGGTGTGGTGCACTTCAGCAAAGGAGGATAACTTGCATCATGATGCTGTTTCTACCATTCCGACGCGCCTTCAGCCTTCCCTCAAACACCAAAGGCTCTAAGGATACAATGGTGTGGTCCAGATCTGAACCACTAAAACACATTATTTCTCCTAGCCCTTCTGTTTGGGAGATGTGGTAATGCACTCAGATTGGCTGTGTGCTTTCAGCAGTGTGAATTTACACTCTCATCAGGCTACCCCAGATGGAGAGAAGATGGGAAAAGAAAACTTTCCTTCAGAATCTTTCATGGGTAGACCATGTAGAGCCAGTTTGGTCTAGCAGTTAAGGCTTGAAGGCAGAAGACTGCATGTTCTAGTCCTACTTTAGGCATGAAAACTGGCTGGTTGACTTTGGGCCAATCATTTTCTCTCAGCCCAACTACCTCATAGGGTTGTTACTGTGGGGAAAATAGGAGGAGGAAGAATCTGTGTATGTTCACCGCCTTGAGTTATTTATAAAAATAATAACAGGGATGAATGAATAAATAAGTCAGCCCTGTTGAAAAGGTCAACTCTGTCAGATCCCTGTTTCCTCTCAATTGCATCCAGTTGATCATTGCTTAAGTACTGGTATTTGATTTTAAAAATTAGTAACTTGCTTTTTCTACTCTCCTCCTTTTCTTCTGCATCATTCCTTTTAGATAATAAGTCTATTGTCAGGGACGGGGTATGTTTCCCTCCATGAATTGTGTGGCAGATGCTCTGAAAGCCACAGGGGCTGAAGAATGAGATTTAAAGATGCTATAAATAAATGATGATGTTGTTAAGACATTAAAGGAGACAGAACAGCACAATCCACACTTGATATGTTCTCTTGTTAAGCCTTTTGTTATTATTCTTTCCATACACAAGTTACCATATGCATCATATCTGGAATGAAGTATATGGTGTAAAATAGTTGTCAAGTCCACAATTGCAAAGAAGGATCAGAGATGCTACAAGGAGCCCTGGTGGCGCAGTGGTTAGAATGCAATATTGCAGGCTAATTCTGCCCACTGCCTACAGTTCAATGCTGATGGGGCTAAACATTGATTCAGCCTTCCATATTTCTGAGTTTGGTAAAATGAAGATCCAGATTGTTGGGGACTAAAGTAAACATCCAGCTTATGTCCCACTTGGGAAAGACTGTGGTCGCTGTCAGGCCAGATTCAAAATCCAAGGTAGCAGGACTTCAGGCAAAGTTCTGAAGCCAAAATTTGGAGGAAGTTGATATGCAGGAATCGGGCTATGGGGGTTCAGCTAATCAATCTAGGATAGCAACCTTGAAGATCAGAGTTTACTCTGTAGTATCAAAGAACAACAAAAACAAGGCACAAGAACTCTTTTGAACAATCCCTCTTTCCTGTAGGCTTGTTTCAATAAAATTAGATTACTGTCGATATATGCTTCGGGTTTCTTAAATTTGGGAGAATACAATGATGGCAAATAATAATAAAATGAGAAATTGGGGTTTCCAGGAGAAGATGAAAAGTAGAGCCTGTGTTGAACAAGAAAGCTAGGAAGTGAACCTGCTCTCCAATAATTCCTCTTTAGACAAGAAGAGGAATGTGATCACCCACAAGTGCTCAAGACAACTGCTCCTTGTGAAGAAACTGCAAGACAAAGGTCTCTGGTGAGTTTAGAGTACTGTAAGACAAAGGAATAGTCATGTTACCCAAACTGCAGTTAGTACCTTTAGAAGGACACCAAGTTCACATATTTCCTTTTGTAATCACATTCAGAAAATGCTTGTCAATGACTTTTCTGTTATTAGATACCTTTGGGTCAGCAAGTCTGAAAATACTGGGTGAGTCTGCCTTCAATCATTAAAGAAAATTTTAGCTACAAGTTTAAGATGTTTTTAAAGTATGAAATAAATAGCAAAAAGATAATTAAGAGTTTGAGTTTAGCAAATTGTAAGTGGATTATGGACCCAGATAAGTTTGAAATAAGAGTTAATTATAAAGAATCCTTCCCTTGGGAAGGTGGAAATGACTTTTTTCTAAGATAAAATACAGATAAGCAATTTTAAAACTGAACACAATAAGAAAGCAAAGATTTTAAAGGAGAAGAATACCTAAAACTCATTATCAGCTACAGAATAACATTAAAAATTACATCATTAAAAATTCACATTGGAAAGTACATTTCCAAAATATTTTATTCTGAAGTTAATATCAACAATGTCAATAGCAATATCTGCATCTATTGGACTGTGTCCAAATGTTGTTGTGGAAGAAGTGGCAGAAGAACAAGTTTTATCTGAAAAGACAGGGTCACAATTGATACTGAAAGTAGATCTACAAATGATGGGGTACATGAATGACATAAAAAAAAGATTTCTCATTGAACATACAAAAGAAATCAGTTGGTACTTAAAAAAAAGAAAAATATAATAAATCAAAAGAGTGACTTGGATTTTTTTCTGCATTAGATTTGCAAAAGTGGTTTGTTAAAGTTTGGATGAATCTTGTGAGAAGGGACAAAAAAAGTGAAAGAAGACCAAGTTCTATGACATTAATTGAATGCAGTAAAGATTAAGATTGTTAGAAGTAGAAGGAATATAAAGTTAGTTTATTTGATCAAGATTGAAATAGATATGTAGTTATTTGTGGCACCTTTTAATGATCTTTTAGATCAATTAAATCTTTTAGACAATTCTTGTAGATAAGAGATAAGATGTTGAATAAAGGGATTATTGGCTGTAAACTAAGAGGAATTACTAAAGGTGATAAGTGTTATGTGATGAAGGTTGGAAGCCATTTCTTTATATATTTATTTTCTCTTTGTTTACTATACTTTTTTCTTTTTTTTTCTTTCTTCTTTTCTTTTCTTTTCTTTCTTTCCATTGTTTTATTTCCTTTGCATTTTTGACTTTCTCTTTTTCTCCCTTTTTAGTTTGCGTTGGTTTTTATTTTGCAATGATAATGTTTAATAAATATACATTTTTCCTGTCTTAGGATGCTTATTATAGTATTGGTAAAAATGTAGTATGGTTTCCAAGTTACGAGATGAATGTGATAAGAAAGCTCTAATGGTATGGAAGGGAAATTGCATTCTTTCTGTCAGCAAGAACCAAAGCTAAGCTATTATCACCATGTAAATTGATCATGTATATCATCTAGTGGGTATTGCTTGGGAATGTTAATGGCTATAAATAAACCAACTGTTATCCCTGTATATGCATCTCATCCTTATTTATCACCATCCATTATACTATCCATTCCATACACACACACACATGCCTAGAAAACCATGGCAGAATAAATGTACTCAAATTGAAGATACCTAACATCCCTTTTGCTTCACATTTTATCATTTCCAGACCTAATACAGGCAATGTTCTGGCTTGGGGAAATAGACATGCGATGAGCAACTGATGGAATAATCAGCTATTACCAATGAAGTAGCAACTCAGGCACTTTGCTCCAATCAGGCACACCCAGAAAATGCATTCAAATTATGTATGAGGGGCCAGGACCTGGAGAACAAAGATGGTTGTTACAATACCAGAGTGGTGGTGGTAGAACACTGGAAGTGCTCTTTCTTCTGACTAATTGCAATTCCATTTTTTCCTTAAATCCTTTCCAAATTTTGCTAAGGTTTGTGAAGAAATCAGTTCAGCATGATCTTTTCAGCCAGACTTCCCAATTTGTACATCCTCCTTGCAGATGAAACTCTTGGATGCAGATGATGCATCCAAGTGCAGCACCCACTTGCAGATGAAACTCTAACCTTGCTCCAAAAATGGTACTGTAATGCTCAGAATGATAAGCTGCAATAACTACGTTTTTTTTTTAAAAAGTATTGTGTTCAAGAATGAGACATACCCAATAAAGTATATACTGTATGAGAAGAAATGGACATAAAAATGCAAAGAT
The DNA here is from genome assembly GCA_032468155.1 of Oxyrhabdium leporinum. Classification (NCBI taxonomy): domain Eukaryota; kingdom Metazoa; phylum Chordata; class Lepidosauria; order Squamata; family Cyclocoridae; genus Oxyrhabdium; species Oxyrhabdium leporinum. The sequence goes on along the minus strand of JANHFL010009645.1, from coordinate 4,453 downwards.
GATCATATAGGTATCTTAACTCTAAATGTGTTATTCAGTCCTCCCTTTTTTCCCTTGCTGTATTTGAGACTGATTCAGTTTAGTATCTGCAAAACAAACATCCCAAATGGTTAGATTCCTGTTCTACTGCTTGCTTAAGGAGTGCTGAATCTCAAAAGGAACAGGCCAGGGATCCAGAAATGGATCTGGTATCTATTTTGTAAATTACTATTTTAAGATCAGCCTCTGTATCTAGTCTTTTCCTCTCTATCTGCCCCTCTCTCGCAGTCTGTTCCGGATGCTTATATAGTTGGGTTTGGGAGAAATTGTTTAGAGAATTGAAGAAATCAAGTGTGGGATTCAAGTTCAGGGATCAAGTTTTCTTCCCGTGGTTCTGATTTGGTGAACTCCTCCTTCAGCGCCGTGTTTGGGTTATTATTTAAAATGATGCTTACATCTATAAAAATATAAACCTGGCAAATGTTCCCAACCTAGCTTTTTTTTCATCTAATAAATCATGTCACCCATGAGTTTGCCTTAGGCAAAGATAGGTAAGATTGTTCTTAGCAAATTCTATTATTATGTGAAGTTTTTCAATATCGAACAGGAATTTATGAAATGTGGTTTCCGGGGGGAAAATGTACAAATGAATGAGCAACTTTTTCAGAAAAGATTTCAGAATCTAGCTTCATGTATAAACATTTGGTAGAGCAGCTGGAGTAGGATTCTAAGTTATGTCAAAATATGGATGGAAGTCCTAAAAACATCTCTATTTCCCCTCAATGAGAACTGTAGGAAAAGCTCCCTAAACATTCTAACCCTGTTCAAAATATATTTGTTTTGTTTTAACGGTGAATTGAAATTAAGAAGTAGACCAAAGGCAAAGTAACAAACATGGGCGAAAAGGCAAGGCTACTCATGTCAATGGAGGGTAATGAAGGTAATAGACTAGAACAGCAGACCTGGAGAAGTAGGGGAAAAGAATAGGAATGAAGTGAAGGTTTTAAAGAGTCAAAGACCTAATAGCACACAATAATTACAGCAAATTTAAAGTGTTTAAGTGGGATGAGAAAAGAGAACCGTTCATTTGACTTACTAAATGGCAACCTTTTAAACTAATTGGACATTTTTAGCATCATTAATTTCCAGTAAATAGAGTCAGAGGCTTGGCATACATTATGTAAAAGAAAACGCTCAGGATCTATGTGAACAGCAGACCTTTCACGGTTGGCAACCCAGCGAGGCTCTGCATCCTTTTTTCCAATAGCCATAGAGTATATTTAGGATATTACACATTCATGAAACAGCAATAACTAATCAATATCGGTAAAATAAAACTTACAGAAGCATTTATTTTATTTTATTTTTAAAGGAGGGGAACAGATATGCGTGTGTGTGTGTGTGTTCTATCATCCATTCATAATATTTGATCATCCTTGTCACAGTTTTGGTTGTCTTGGTTTTACGATGGCAGACATTATTACTTGAATGTTAATTTATCTTGCCCTTTGTAAAATCCAACCGGTAACGTAAAGCCTGACTTTTCAGATTGGTGAACGGTCCATGTTGATTCTATGCTACATTAGCACAGCACAGACTTGCAATTTCATCCCTCAGTGCCAACCCCATCTAATTTTATCCTTTAATTTCATTGTCTATAGCCTTGAGGGACTATAATTTGTACTCTGTTCTGGCTGCTGTGTGCTATTATCTTTGTCACAAATATATACACACAGTAACAAAATAGCAATTGCTTACAAAGAACACACATGTGCTAGATTGCAAGCCATTCTAGAATCAGATTTTCTGTGTATATGAACACCACATTCTGGTTCTTTACCAACAACATGGAGGGAGTCGTCAACCAAAGGATATTTTCTAAGATGCTGTCTATTTCCTTTGAATCTATGGCTTATATATTTGTTAAAAATTCTTGTCTGTGTAAATTGCAAAGAGAAGTTATCATATATAATTGTCATTTGGTCCTTTCCCCCTTCAGTTTGTATATAAACATTTGTATGTGTGGTTAATCTAATCCAGGAATGTTTGGATCAGTACAGTTCTGTTTTATATGGCAAAGAATCTATTGGCTTTTTAAAAAGAATATTTAAACAGAGTTGCTTTTTTGCTTTGCAATTTTCTCTGCAGTATACAGTAGTTTTCCTTTAAGTTCCCTAAGAAATCTTTTTTAGAGATTATTTTTTTTTAGAATGTATATCCAGCTTTTAGTTGCATTTCTTTTTCGGGAGAAGATATTTTTAAAGTACGTATTAGGATTTTTTTCCTTTTCATAAGTAACAGGGTGGGGTGTTGTTGTTTTTTTTTGGTGTGTGTGTAACTTTCAGAAGTGCACAATATTTTGTGGATGCATCTCTTCCAACAAATCCTGTATGTACAGATTTTTTTATTACGTAAGAGTGGGTGTTACTAGGCTCTATTAACTGCTGATATTTGTGCCACGTGAGTTTGCTTTGGCAGTCTTAAAAATCCAAGCCTTAATATGGCATGTGGCATCAGTTTTTAAACTAATTAAAACAAGCTTACATGAATGCAAGATTTTCTGATGGGTATTTTTTAAATAAAGCTAGGAAGCCATAACCAATAAATTATAGAAAGCATCGTATTTCAAGAGCAAATCCTATCTATTGAAACAATACTTAATTATTGATTCAAACCATGGATATATTTACACTGTGAGAAAACTCTGAATTAAATAACCATTCACTCATGATCCAGTTTCTTCTTGTAACGTAGCAAACCAATTATCCCCATCCACTTGTTGTATGCACTTGGGCAGCACTTTACATTAAACTGATGGTTATGCCATCAGATCATTAGACAACACTTTGGAAAACAGTGGATGAAATTTCTGTCCTCAACTTCTCACTCCTTAAGAAACAAACAACTGAAATCAACAGCAGTCAGCTGGTGTTTGCACTGCAAAATATGAAAAAGAACACATCGACCAGGTTCAATATGAAAGGTCAGAACAGAAATTTTATCCACTTAACAACTTTTGAAAGGTGAAGAAGTGTTCAATTCATGAAATTAAATTTGCAAGATACTACGCTGGAAAATTGTCTTTTCAACAATAACACAGTGACTTCTACTGCTAGATTTTATATTTCTGTGTGCTGTATATCTAAGACAATCCCATTATGGATCAACAGAGTGGCTTCCTCAGTAAAGTAGCTCATAAATTAGAAATCTTGTCCCTAATGTAGTACACTTGAGATATCACATGACAAATAACAATACAGTAGTGTAATTAATTCTGAAGTAAAAAAAAAGCAATCCATCAAATTAGTAAAAGTACAAACCTAAAATGTCAAAATGGCATGATTTGCAAAAAATAGAAACCTGTTTTTACTTTAATTAATGAACAGAATAAACTTGCAAACAAAATGTGAAATAAATTGCTGTCTCTGTCTCTCTCTTTCTCTCGATATGTGTGTATGTGTTAATGTTTTTATCACTCAGATGCACGCACACACATATGTATACACATATATACATGCATACATACATATGTCTGTCTGTCTGTCTGTCTCTATCTATGGGAGAGAGAGAGAGAGAGAGAGAGAGAGAGAGAGAGAGAGAGAGAGAGACAGAGACAGAGACAGAGACAGAGACAGAGACAGAGACAGAGAGAGAGAGAGATGGATTTCCAGTTTATCATCTTTTTTGACATAGGCAAAGGGCCTTTCTCCACTGCTGAGCTGAAGTGCTCTCCACCCATCCTAGAATCAGCATGAAATTATGCAGGCATGAAATTTCTCCTGCCATTATTGGCTTTATTTCAACTTCCTGCAATCATTTGATTTTCTTCCAAACTAATGTAAAGACAATGCCTAACTGATTTTCTATATCCGGAGGCTGCCTTTGAACAGGGTTGGGAAAAAGGACAAAAAGACAACATTAACTGCCATGCATCTTTTCTGGCCGCCTCCTTTTGTGCCCCTCTCAACTTATGCTACTTTCTTACACATATTCCCTGACCTGTGCTATCCCACACATCTTCTCTCACCCATATAGTACCACTTAAATACACCCACACAACACTCCCCTAACTCACACACCTCTTGGGTATCCCATATAGTCTTCCCAACCTGCACCATACCTCTACACATTCTCTTACCTGTCTGACACCTCTTGTGCATCACCACATAACCTCCCCAGCTCACTTCCTTCCTGAATGCCTTCCCTCTTGGTTAAGAGGTACCTCCTGGGCATTTCCACACACCTTTTCTGATCCATGCTGCATATTGCCTTCACAACACCTTTCACACAATTCCAGGCACCCTTCCCAATCTATGCCACCCACCTCTGTGCTCTTTCTGACTCAGGCAGCATCTCTACTATGCACCCACATACCCTTCTCAACCCCCACAGCACCTGTCTTATGTACCAATGTACCATTCCTGACCTGCACTCCAATCTTTCCCCTTGCTGCCTTTCCACCCAGCAGCAACTA
>JANHFL010009644.1:0-11119 GCA_032468155.1 Oxyrhabdium leporinum | reverse complement strand
AAGCCCCAGTTCCAATTGAAGAAAAGCAGCTCAAAACAAATAGTTAGGGTTTAGGAAGAGTGCTTTTTCTGTTGCTGCTCTGGCACTGTGGAACATCTTGCCCTCTTTTGACCTTCTGTTATGCAGCCTTGCATGGGGAACACAGGGGTCCATACAACCATGGGGCTGGTTGGCCCCACAAGGAATCCCCCCTGGCCTGTATTAATAACTGCTAACCTCATCTTGGAATTCTCCATCTTTTGTAATTTTACAATATTGTTTTATGTATATATTATAAATTTTCCTCTTGTTTTTAATGCTTAATTTTATTGATTAAATTGTACCTTTCCCAGAGCCCCTCTCTGAGAGAGATGAGATATTAAGAAGTGTGAAAAATAAATAAATAATGCTGCCACCACCATCTTCACTTTGGTGATGCACAGTGTTGTTTTTGAACCAAAATACATTTTGGAATTATGGCCAAAAATTCAGTCTTATCAGACCATAACACATTTTTTCACGTGCTTTGTCAGACTTGATGTAGGTTTTTGCAAAATGTAGCTTGCAGCTGGGCTTGGATGGGTTTTTTTTGTATGAAAAGGTTTCTGTCTTGCCACCTTATCACACAGCTTGGACATATGAAGAATATGGGAGATTGTTGTCATGTGTAGTACACAACCAGTACTTGCCAGAAATTCCTGCAACTCCTTTAATTTTGCTGTAGGCCTCTTGGCAACCTCTTGGACTTGTTTTCTTCTTCTTTCATCAATTTGGAAGAGACATCCACTTCTTGGTAATGGCATTATTGTGCCATATTTTGTCTCTTGTTGATGACTGTTTTCACTGTATTCCATGTATATTCAATACCCTGGAAATTTTATTGTAGTTGTACCCTTCTCCAGACTGATAACTTCAAACAATGAGATCCCTTTGATGCTTTGTAAGCTCTTTGCAGACCATGACTTTTGCTGTAAGAGGCAACTAAGTAAATGACAGAAAAACCCAACTAGAACAGCTGAAGCTCATATGGACTTGATCAGTCATTTCAATTGATGGCTGGTGTGAAATGGCTGGTGTTCAATATCAGTTTGAATGTGATTGGTTAATTTTGAACACAGTCACATCTCTATTATAAGAGGATGTGAACACTTACGTAGTCACATTCTAGTTTCTTACTCTTATCCCCCCCGCCCCCCAATTTCAGTTAGTTTTTCAATTGAATTGTGCAGCTTATATGTTATATTAAAGGTGTGGAAAAAAATCTGATCTTGTATTATTATTTTTTACATCTCAAAAACTTGGCATTTTAATAGGTACCAATAAAGGAGAATACAGTATTTGTAGCTCAGGGTTGAAATGAGAGGTCCTTGGTGCTCTGAGCTTAGTTGTTTTCTTGCAGATGTTTCATTACACAAACCAGATAACATCATTAGCACTGAACCATGTTAACTAGTAATGAATGTAATGAAACATTTGCAAAAAAAACAACCAAGCTCAGAAAGCACAAAGGACCTCTTCATTTTAATAGGGCGTGTAGATGTTTTATATCCACCGTATGTCCAAATCCTACATACATACAAGAGAATCTCCTTCCTACAATTCAACTTTCGTTATTAAGAAGGAATTCACTTCCTCCTTAATAACAAAAGTTTAGACCCAACAACCAGTACCAGATACCTAAGCGATTCTTAGTATCTGGTACTGGTTGTTCAGTCTAAACTACTTTCTATGGAGATTACCAAACTCCCATAAAAATATTTTTTGTTGAAATCATTCTTTGTCACTGACATTAAGAATTTGCCATGCTGATGAATTTCTCTGTGCCTTGAATTGGAAAAATATTAAGAATTAAGGTTACTGAAAAAGTGTATCGACTTCTAGTTTACTTTAGAAGCTACTGACCACTTCTGAGCTCTTCTCTGAATATGGCCTTGTCAGCCTGAAGATAGTGATGCTTATGTCCTGGACATTCATATTTACCTAAAGTTTAAAATGATTAAAGACATCAGGTCAAACAAGTTGGGTTGCAAAAAGAACCAATTGTTCTCCATGTGCGTAATCTATAAGCTTTGAATTCCTGTATATCCAGGAAAAAAAATCTTCCCAGGCCCACAATTAGCTCTGAAAGACACAGTAAGTGCACAGCAACTAGTTCAACCTGTTCTACCTGGCAGGGTTGACAGTTCAGATGCCCAGTGCCACCTTTCCTGCTTGATCTGCTCTCTAGTCTAAATCTTTCAGTATACTTTCAACACATATATCTTCAAAGGCAAAAAATCCACCTCTATCTTTTAAACATCTGACCAGATGTGCTATAGTCTCTCTATTTATAGTACTCTTGCCAATCCTCAAATTTATCAGAAAACTGCATCAACATGAAGCTTGTTATCTTCATTGTTAATCTCTATCCTGCTACTATTGTCTCTATCCTTAGTCCCTGCAAGTCACCTGACTTCCCTCCAACATAATAGGTGGCATAGACTTAATAGATTTTGCACATTTTGAGGCTGTCCTTAGTATAAAAGGAAAATGCTACCTTTTATCAGATATCTATACATAGAGGAAAGTGTCTTTTTTTAAGATGGCATTCAAATTATATACATAAATGTTTCTCAACCTTGGCAGCTTTGAGATGTGTGGACTTCAACTTCCAGAATTCCTCATAACTCAAAGCTGTCAAGGGTGAGAAACGCTAGTCTATATAGAGAATATATTCACATCGATAATATCTGATTCTATTTAAATGAATTAAGGACCTCACAATAAACTCTGAGTTACTTATATTTCTACAAATATCTGCTCTATAAGCAATAAAATTATGTTTAGTTTGACACTTCATTTCAGCAATGAAGATACTTTTTTATATATTCCAAGACTGATAAGGGATAAGTTAAAACTACTTTTGGGGTGAATAATATACAAACCTAAAGGTTAAATTTGACTGAGCTCCATTTCATTTTTTTGCATAAATAAAATATTTGAAACAAGTGACAAACTTCAACATCCTATGTGTATCACAATCCTGATTGCACCATAGCATTTGCAAATGGGAAGAATCTACTTTCTATTTGGCTGCCTTATTGCACAACGTGTGTAGAATGTTTCCATACATATAGAGATGTGCTTGGATATCTTGGCAATAACACAGGCATATTTTTTGTACTATAGCTCTACTTTATAATATATCTATAGCAATGAGTTTATTAGTAGCTTGGCAGTAATAGAATGTGAACTCACAGATAAATCTCCCACTCTTCCTAGGACACTCTAGATGATTATATCCTACTATTCTAGAGATTAGAATACTAATCTCAAGAATTTAATGTCAAAAATTAATTACTAACTCAAACATTTTCTTTAGTTTTTCAGAAAGTTCTCATGCGAAGGTATTTTATACAAAGAATTTAATTCTATTTTTATATAAAAATTTACGAACAGCACATAATGAGGTTCACGATATTCCTAGTAATTCAAAAAAGAGGTTAAGCCTAACAAGTAAGCCTCTCAGAACACAGCAGAACTGGTTCCTGAGCAAACATTCACATGATTAGTATGTACTCTAAATAGCTTCTTTCAATGTCATGTATGTTTCCTAAGATATCCTTTAAATAGTTTTACTCTTCAAAAATATTTTTAATCCAACTGCACTTTAGAGTATGAGAAATAAGATACTGAGAAAATATGACAATGTTAAAATAAAAATGATCTTGAAAGATATTTTCACTTCACCTTATGTTAAAAATGTTTTTTCAAGTCATCCTCGTTATTTTAAGTATGCTTTCATTATGAATATTGATAGGATATGGAAAAAAATGTGTGTTCTGTACTGATTACTTTAAACAAGATAGAGAAAACATGGATTTCACTCATCTTATTCTTTTTTACCATACCCTCAATTTTTGCCAAAAAATAGTCACGATTAATATTAGTTAGTCCAAAGGAGGAACTTCTTTATTTTAATACCAGAATATAGGCCAGACTGATAGTTGTACAAATACTTTTGCTAATCTTGAATATAAAACAACTTATTCGTTCCATTAAATCCTGGTAATTAAAAGTTATGTCTTGTCTATAGCACACACATATTTATACACTGGCATATTAATTCTTATTCCTCAGTTATCCATATCAATATATATAGCATTCTTTGGTTAGCCATAGAAATGCGTTCACCTATTTAATATCATCCAAGTTATAACATTACTACAAGTATGAAAAGCATGGTTTCTATAGAAACACAAATAAGTATTTAAAATGTATGCATTTGTACATGTATATAATTTACATATGGCTAAATTCACAAAGAAATCGGTCATTTTTACAGATTTTAAGAGTGAAAGCAATAAATGCAAATTACAAGAACACTGCAAAAACCACATTAAGAAAGGTGATAGATATCCAAAAGCTTGAAAACATACAAACGCAAGAGAAGTCTTGCTATTTAACAATGAACTGTTAAAAATAAGCTAGATGCAGTTCTAGCTTTACTTTTGTTTTAAAGCCCTGGCGACTTTAACTATTTGTATCCCCAAGTCATTATGATCGGCAAGGCAACACACATAGCTGTACTGTATTTATTTTGCCTTTCACCTTCTGCAAGCTACCCAACTAGAGAACTCACCCAAAACGAAGTCGTTAGCAAAAAGTGTGCACATGCAAGCCGAAGCCCTTTGGAGCAAAAGCAGCCGGAGGCCCCGGGGACTAACGGCAGGAGCACCGGGTCCGGGATGCATTTGGCTCCAAGCTTGACAGATGCAGCGGAAGGGGAGCCGACTGGTTGCGCTTAATGGCGACTTCCAATGGCCTGGCGCTCTCGCTCTCCCGAGTCCCGGGCACAAGTCCCGCCCCGGACCCTTCGCGGCTCGCTCGCAAAACACCGCCGCAGCTGGCAAGACTTGTCTGCCTTTGCCCATAGATCCTTTCTCAGCCCGCCGGCCGCCCCTTCCTCTCCGATGCGTCTTCCCTGGACCCGCAACCGCAACCAGCCTCTCCCACCGCAGCGCTTCGGAGCCCAGCCCGCCTTCACCCCCGATGTTACCACCGCACTTCCCATAAACGCAACGAGCAAAGCGCCCGCCTATCTCCACACCCCACCCCCCCACCCCACGTCAAAGGGATTCAAGGCAGCAGTCTCCGATAACTCCCGACCTCGATCGCCTGCCTGACTGCGGGTCAGTCTGCCGCAGCCCTCGCCCCTCCGGCAGACTTTGGCGATAGGCCTGGAGCAAAAGCACCTGCGCCTACCTGTTGCGCCGCTTGTCAGCACTTTCCTCTTCCGAGAGAGCTGGTGGACTGCCCCCTTCCTCCGCTTGCACCTCCTCCTCCTCCTCGGGTTGCGGCTGTTACCACCGTTGCGTCAAAACCGGAACATGGCGTCAGGGCCAGCTGCTATATATACATAGGAGGGAACAAGCGGGAGTAGGAGCTCCCTACGCGCCTGGGCTCGGGCACCCCCGCGGCGTTTCGGGGAGCCAGCAGAACACCTCCTTCCGGAGTTCTTGAATCGATTGCCGAAAGGATAGGCCTTGCAACCCAGTCGGGCTTTTTTTTTTTTTTTGGTTTTGTTACCGGTTGAATTTGCTACAAGTGGGCAAAAATGGCCGAAAGCGCACGTTCTCTGGGTGTGCCAAAACAATGTGTGAGATACCGCTGTTCTCCCCCTTTCTGTGGGTGGAAAACGGAGGTTTAGCCCCTCTTCTGGCCAATCACCATTATGTAGCGAAACTCTCCCGTCGCTCCGCTCACTTGGAAGCCCAGTAGAGCCTGTGAGCCTTTTAATCACACCGCACTGGCTGGGAAAAGATGAAGAGGGAATGGTACTTTTTCATTCCAATATACTTTCCCAATAACTGAGTTCTGCTTGATGCCCATGGATTTTGCCTCGTAGGCTTGATTGCTCCTTAATTGCCCCGGAAGAACCGAAGAAAACTTCTTCTGCATTATAGGCTCCCTGCCTATCCTTATCAACTTGATTTTTAAATTTATTGGGGAAAACGTTTCCAATAAACTTTTCTTTTCCTTGTGATTAATTGCTTTTGGATTTCCAAGATTAATTTCAGAAATAGGTAGATATGTTTAGCTCTAAAAATAGATAGGTAGATATGTTTAGCTCTAAAAAGCAGTAGAATTGCTGCAATGATGAAAATATTGTAAGGGGGAAAGCTGTGTTAATCTACAGTTTATGCTGTTTAATAAAGTTGTTAGAAAAGGTGCTAAAGATTTTTTTTTTCCAATGGTCCAGCTGTCAGGAGGAGGGGCATAAGTTCAGCATGCAAAATTTGAGCATTCTTTAACATGGAGTTGCATCCTTGACTTATTTATCATGATCAAGTGAATAGGCTGTTGTTTGACTGCCACACATCCTATAGCACAGCAATTTGTCATCAAGCCTCTCCCTTATTCAAGCATGTGTCAAATAGCAACAAAGAGTCAAAGCAAAACTAAAACCAAATGAGCAATAATCTCATAACCTTCTTTCAGAACACTGGAATGACTTCATTTGACAAGGCCTCTAAACCTAATGATCACACCTACCTTAACCTATTAGCTAGGGCAAGCAAAACCTGAGCAAGAATGCAGTGCTGTAGCTGCATCTGATACAGTGACTTGAAATTCAAAAGATTCTGCATTACAATTGAAAGAATGTTTAAGAGGAAACTGAATGAGGGGCTCCAAAGATGCCAAGTCTGGTAAAATTATCATACAACATACAAGTTATTTGCAGAACTCACTAGTTAACCCATTTTGGCCTACTGCAGCTATAGGCTACATTGTGTGAATGCAGTTTGTATATCTTAGTTAATGTTTCAAATTCTGCAAATGCAGGAAACTGATTAGCTGAATATCCTAAACATGTCATGTGAACACGAGCATTCACTATTTAAGGATTGAGCTATACTCATATAAGGTAAAGTCTTCTTTTAGTCAAGCTCAACTCCTGATAATTTCAAAGCCTTATTCAAGGCAAATGGAAGAACTATAGCTTCTGGATTTTCTTTTTTTACTTCTCAATATACCCAATAGCCCTGAATTCTGTTTCCCATCCCAGTAGTACCATACTGCTTTTAAAAATTATTTTTACTGAAATGAACTGAGATCGAAAGCCAATTTCACTTCTCAACAGTCAATTAAGTTTCTGAAATTAACATGGCAGCATTACTTTATTTGATACCATGCCTCAATTTAGCAACATGTTATTTATGATGTAAATGAAGCTTAATTGTATTTCTGAATAGAAATTTTATAGTGCATATTATAATCTTGGTCAGTAAGTACAGTATTTTTTATCCAATTAAATATCATTACAATTCCTTTTTATACAATACATAAACATGAATAAAATTGGATTTCTCAGTGTGGTTTCTGACAATTCTGTGTTCCAGTTAAAGGTTTATTATAATGGATGAGTTATATCCTAAAAGTATACGACATCGTTGAGTAACATAAATTGGAAGATATGATAGCATTTTTGTTTCAAATAGCTAAATATTGGTATTGATGTTCCAATTACTACAATAGTTAACTATTCTTCTTGGGATATTTACCTTTCTTTACTAATGGACGGGGAATACATGTAACATTATTACTTTGTTTTTATTGCTGCTAAACGAACAATATTGCCTTTATAAGGGATTAAAGATTGGCACAATAGAAAATGAATTGGAGAATATAATCAATGCTTTTATTGAAGATGTTATACTACTTCGATTTCCTGTTACTCAGCATGCCCTACAAGTCCCAAGTCAATCCTATTTATCTTTTTATTTGCCTTATCTCAGACAAAAAGAACATGAGCAAACCTTGGCCACCACCTTCAATTTCGTAGCCCTTTTGGCAACAAATTAAGGGGCTATTTTTGAAATGTGCTGGTTTATACATGAAAAAACTCTTTAGCTACCTCCCACTGCAAAAAAGTTAAAACTTTGGGGACCAAATCCTTCTGAAGATATCACCAACATGTTTCTTGTGGCCTTCATATTTTCCTCAATTATCAAAAAGGTTACCTGCTCATTTAGAATGTTTTATATATGTAAAGACTGCTGAACACACACAAAAAAACCAAGTATGAATACCTTTCATCTACATGCTTTTTCAAGAGCCAATATTAAAGATATAACCTAAAATTCTTCGAAGGATGGTCTTTCCAAGTAATAGCCTCCTAGCTTTTATTCTGCTCTTCATTCACTTCTTTCTGAATTTCCTTTTCAATTTTCGATGTATCATACTCTAGCATCATATCAAATTGTCTCCAAGGCATTTCCCATTTTTTAATTCTTTCTTTGTCTTTTTCTGTAAGATATTCGTCAAAATTGATGCCCTGGATATTGTATTTTGGATGTTCCCAGCGTTTTGACCACGGTTTAGGCTTCATTTTGACCTTCATCTAATATAATTCAAAGTAAAATGTGTTAGTATGTGAATATTATATTTCAGAAAAATACTTTTAAAAATTATATTTTGTACTCATAGAAGTCCCTCATTCATACATAGTGATTTTTAGCAATGCTGACAGATCAGATGTTACCCAATTATTCTTGGAATATGTGAACCTGTGCCAATCATTATCTGCTGACTGAAACTCTCAGGAATTATTATACTCCTTAGATGAAATAGCAACAGCAACAAAAATAGGTGGGCTGTACTTCATACAGGAACCTTATTGGTCAAATACAATGCTGTGCTGGAACCTAAAATCATTTGAAAACCTTTGGAACTTGGCACAGTTTGTAGAGAGATCTTCATGCTCGTAATAAGAAAATGTTTTTCTTTGTTAACTCAAAAGCAATTATTTATATAAAGGGGGGGAATGCTGACAATAATAAAAACAGGATAGTTACCCTATACAAGATAGTCTTTGACTTAAGAATGCTTGCTTAGCAATTATTCAAAGTTATGATGGACCTCCCTGGGGATATTTACAACAGTTCCAAAGTTTTGATGGCCAGGCCCCCTCTGCAGACACTGCATGTTGGATGCTTGGCAACTGGCCCACACTTATGGTCATTTGCAGCATCCCACAGTCTTGTGATCTCATTTTACAGCAATTTAGCCAAAAACTAGCATTTATTTCTGGTTTTCAGCAAAACTGATGTTCTGACCTGGCTCCCAAACATGACAAGCATGCTGTTATTTTTAGTAACGTTCCCTTTATTAGAAGCGCCAGCAAACCTGGCAAAGAGTCTCTCTCTGTCACAGCAGACTAACGAAGTCTCTAAGTGCCTGTGGAAATCGAAGCTCCCTTTCCCCCTGAAATGGCTTCAACCCACCAGGAGTCTCTCTCTCACCACACTTGTAACGGATGTCCTGGAAGGTGCGCTCGCTCTTTTTCCAGCAGCGGACACCCACGCATATGCTCCGAAGGCGCGCCTGACTCTCAGCGCTGCAGATTCCAAGAAAGATTTCCGATACAGTTCCCAAAAGGATTCAGAAGTTCGGACTATCAGTGGCTGACCGACAGGGAGACAAATACCACACCTATTCGTCTCCAGCCCCTTTTATCCCCAGAGCTAGGGTGGAGCTTAGATAGCAGTGGTGGCTCTTTTGTCCGAGGATTGGCCCATAGCTCCCGCTGCTCTACTCTGCCTTCTACACATCAGGCATGGGACCCAGTTGTTCCTCCACCTCCTCATCAGCCACCTCCAAACCTGGGGGCTGTTGACTCTCCATCTGGGGGCTGATGGACAGCCCAGGCTCTGCCTGTCTCTGGAAGCTCCATTCCATTCGGAGCTCTCAGATTGCCTTAATGCTGGCCCCGACTCCCAGTCCGCCTCATTTAATTTGGCTACCCGGGGGGTGGGGGGCGGGGGGGCGCAGTGGCCTACAGGCCACAACAACTGGCCCAGTGAACCATTGGTTCACTTATCAACTGCAGCTTTGCTTAATGATCGCCACAAAAAAACTCAATAAAAAGTTGGTAATATGGGTGACCATCATGACTGTGAGGGGCAGGTTCAATTAGTCATAAGCCAAGGACTACCTATAACCTGACAGGAAACCTCTAGTGGGAGAACATTCTCCAAGCAAGCAGAATTCTGTGCAACAACACAAAATTATTTTCAAGAACAAATTGTTAGCTGCATGCAGCAGTTACTCCTTCATATTACCTTATTGACAGGAACTTCATCATAAAGTATGTAAGACACTGGTTTCATGTTTACATCAACAGTGCTGAACTCTGGCAGAGCATCTCGTAAATACATCAAGTTATCATCTGGCCTCTTCTCCAACTTCAAAACGTTGATCTCATGGATTAACGGATTATATAATTCATAGCAGATTTCAACACCTTAAAATGAACATTATTTCTTTAATTGATATAGCAAATACTTACCACACTTAGCTAACAAATTCGGGTTTTCTTCGAATGAACCCATAATGCTCCAAGTTTTAAAAATACGAAAGCTGAATTTTCCTTGTGTGATATGATCAGTTCTTTGTAATTTTTAACCTTGCTGTTTGAAGCCGATACTGTTCCCTTTTGTGAATGTCCCAACTACATCCTTAAAAGGCATAACAAACTCTGTGTACTCACCTTGTCCATTTATTACATTTCGAAGTACAAATGTTGCACCAAGTCCCTTTCCTGATCGCTGAATACAAATTCCTACAAAAGTGTTGCTTTTTCCATTGGAATAGGGATCCATTGCAGAAACAGCAAGTATACTTCCTGGGAGAAAAGAAAATAATTCAACATTCAGAGAAACTGATTAAAGTCAGGCCCATGGATTAATATAGAGTAAATATAACACATTAAAATAAAAGTCAACAATTTTCTGATATAGTTTTGTTGCATGTTGCATACTTTCAACATTCTGGAAATCACATGAACAGCATGGGCAAATACTGCATATGTGTTTTTGCATGTGAACTAATGAGAAACTATGATTCTTTCAAATTAAATGAGAAGTCAGGCTCACCAGCCAAGCAACTGATCAAATATATATGCATCAGCTCCCATGCCTACTCTATACTATTTATTTATATATATATAAATATATATATGTTTTTGTTGTGAGGGAGACTTGGTTACCCATATATGGGAGGAAGATCAACACTTCCTTTTTTTTTTGCCTTTAAGCTCATCTCTAGAGTCTTATTCAGGCAGAAAGTTCTAAACGACCCTCATTGTGTCGTCGTATAT
>JANHFL010009641.1:0-11223 GCA_032468155.1 Oxyrhabdium leporinum | reverse complement strand
GTGGGGAGGAAGAGGTAAGGGAACGACCAAGCATCCATGGTTATGTTATGATGAAACATGCCGAGTGCAATGCTGTTGACCTTCTTAGCATTTCTCCTGCATGCTTGGGTCCTCCACCTATTCTTGCATTGTTCTTGTTCTTGCCTAACTTCTACAGCAAAGCCACCAATATTAATGCAATGATGGATTTTGTTTATTAGCGGGCTTGTTACAAAGCCTGACATGGATTAGGGCTGAGAGGGAATGTCTGGCCAAGGCCACACAGCTGGCTTCTATACCTAAAGAAGACCCTAACCCTGGCCTCTACACTCCTAATTCAGCAACTTAACTACTGTATCACACTGGCTCTCTCACACACTAAGCACATAAGCATAATGAATAATAAAGCAATGTAAGGATCTGCTTCATCTTGGGGGTACTTCATCTTGAAAAATATTCAACCAATTTTTTCATAGCTATTTGAATGCTTCCAAATATGTGTTGTACTGCATGGCTCCAACTAATAAGTAGTGTTTCAGCACATATCACACCAAAATCTTGCATATCCCGAAGTATATAGAATAAAATAGTGTATCAGAAATTTCCCCTATTTTCTCTTTAAAACTATTCATTGCATAAGTTCAAATAGAATCTAAGACAAAAATGGATTTTAAAAAAAGTCTATCTTCCTGACAGAATGAGCCACTATTAGACCGCAAATGTCTGTGATAAGGTGGAAAGAGTCTATGTTATTCACAGATAGCAATCACAGCTATTGCAACAGAGAAAAGTGGAAATAAGGCAGGAACAATTGTAGAAACAGAATGCAGACTTCTATATGAATAGTCCAATTCACAAAAATGACTTCTTGTATAAGCATCTGTAGCTTGTGTTTATCTCAAGTGCCCTTTCATGCTGAATTGATCTTACCAAAGTACCAAAACCAACTCTGTCATCTGCTAGATTAGGGGTCTCCAAACTACGACCTATGGGCTACCTCTGGCCCTCGGGAAGGTTACTTCTGGCCCACCAGCTCCTCCCATGTGCTATGCTCAGATCCACACAGGGAGAGAAAGAAATTCACTACTTTTTGGAAAGGAAGGTAGGCTTTCCTTGATTTCTCCTGGAGGGAGGGAGGGGTGTTGATTGACAGCCAGCTAAAACTTTGCTGGACAAAGAATGGGAAGCATCTTCCCCTTTAAAATTTACGTTGGCTTTGAGACAGCTGGAAGATTGCTTCCTTTGCTAGGCATATGAGATCCAGTGGGTTCCCTTGGATCGTTTCTCCCGACACACACAAAAAGAAAGCCCCATCCAAACTGGCTCAGAGCTGGCCAGCCAAGGAAGCTGGCTGAAGGATCACCCATTTTGTATTATTCTACCCTCTAGATGAGAATGGCCCCCACTTCCATGACTTTCCAGAAGCAGGTAAAAACCAGGCTCTAATATTAATATTAGCTCTAACATATTTATGTAACATTTTGTACTATTTGTTACTACTGGGGTTTGTTTTACTATATCGAAACATTTATCAATGAACTCTGAATGGTTTATCAAAACAGCCTTCATAGCCAATGTAATAATAGCAAAGATATAATAATATACAATAAAGGAGATTTACAATAAAAGTGCTCTAATCAGGTTAAATATTAGTATCTGTTTGCTATCTACAGTCTCCTGTGGTTCAGGTCATAGTAACTTGCTTAATTCATAAATATAATTATTGTGAATATTTTACTCTGCAAGATAAACATGCCATTTGTAGTGAAATCTTATATAACATGCCTAACCAGAAGCAGGCGCCAAATTGAGTTCAGTGTGGTTTCTGGCAGGTCAACAGAGAGAAAATCTAGCCTAATGATATAGCTTCTGAGAGTTCCTGTGGTCCAGTTTGCAACAAGCCAAAGACATTCTGAATTGACATTTCTTAATTTAGAAATCCTTCAGTACAATTCAATATAACGCATAGTGTGGAAAGTACAGTTTTCTTCCATGACCAAAAGATACCTGTCTGCTGATAGCTGGTGAAACTAAAGGCGCACAATGAAATATCTGACGACAAAAGATACCCCTTAATTTGAGTAACAAAAAAAAACTCTATGCATCTAGCTTTGCTGATATATTCTGAGTGATTTTGGCAAGCTCCAAGGGAGCTAATTATTTGACAGTTTAAAAGCCATTCTTCTGAAGAGGTGGCTTTAAACTAGAATATAGAAATGATGGAGGGAAGCAACTTTGAAGACTAATTAATTGTACTGCCAGATAAATAGCAAGTAATCCACATATTGCTAGATTCCAGCTCCAATTAATGTTATATTGTCAGGTACAAGAATCACAACTAGAGATACTTCTGAGTAGTTTATTGTTGTTTGCCTATAGACAGAAATCTTGCCAGACTAAAGTACTTAACTGTGTAACTATTAGATATACTCTGTGAATGTCTAGGGGGAGAGGATCACCTTTGCCTTTTCCTATACCTAAAAGATTCCAAGGTCCAATATTTTTTCCGCTGCCTCGGAAAGAGCCCCTCCCTCCTGTGATTCTGGATTACATTCCACCACATATATTTTAGTACATTTTGATATCAGAAAAATTATTTTTCTTGTTAAAAAAAAATCAAGAATTCCTTCAATACCCTGTAACAATTGTGAGATGTGGCACAATTCCTTTAGTTGCCAAATTCAAGGAACTCTACAAGAGGGATTAATATGCGGTGCGGGCTTCTATCTACTTGGAGGGATTGTTAGGAATATCAGTCTGTAATCATCCCTACCAGTTTCCAGCCAAACGGCTTTCAGCCTCAGGCAAGCTATGGTAGGGATTCTCCCTGTGGTTACTTACTCTTGACAAAGGAGTAAGTCTCAAACAGAAACGATAAACATCTGTGTCCAAAATATAAAATACTCCATCCAGAGTGTTATGTAAATACTGCATATTCTAAGCCTACAAAATTTATAAACTGTCTGCATTAAGGAAAGACCCATAAAACAAATGGATTTTTGGTTATTGCATTCTATTAGGTTACAGATTGTCTTCTTCTCCTTCTTTCCTTCCGTCTTTCCCAACATTACAGCATTCTCCAGAGAGTTAGGCATAATATATCTGAAGTAAAATAATTTGACCCTGGTCAATTTATATCTCGTGTTAGAACTCTGAATTGATTTGTTCAATGTTCTGCTTGTTTGTTTTCAACTAGGCTACAGCTTATTAATAAAAGCAACAGCCTTTGTTCCCTGAGACAATCTGAGGGGAAGGGGGGGAAAGAATCTCTATGAGATGGACAGATTGCATAAATAAAACATGCGGAGTATGTAATTTATGCGGAGTAAATTAGTACAGAATCCAATTACCCTTTGCTGAGCAGGGTATGAATTTATATGAATTCATTCTGAACTGCATATATAAATGATGAGGCCTGTGTGAAGCGGCAATGCTTTATGGAGCTGCCTCAAGTTAGATCAAAGGAATGATTTGATCTGTGGCAAGATGATCCACCTTAGCAGTCCTCATCAAAGAAAAGTACTTTCTTTCAGATGGCTGCTTTTCCAAAACTGCTGGAAGGGATTGTCTTTGACCTGTGCAGATTGACAAAGGCCTTCCATGAGTACCAAGCACCTTAATGTTTCATAAAGCCACGTCAAAGCCCACTTTGATGGAGGCTTTGAACAGGCCTTTGAGACTGGTAACATCTTCAGTGCCGTTATCACCCTGCTTAACGTGTATCTTTTATTTTTGCAACAGGCAATCATATGGCAGTAATAAATATTTAAATCAATTAAAGTTGAATATAACTAGTATTAACTTTGTGTTAAGTCAAAATTTACTCTTATTTTTCTAAAACTAATTGATTATCAGAGGTATTTATTGGTGTAATGTATCTTGCAAGTCCACATAACATTGTATAATAAATTGGTATATACCATGATAGATAGCGCTGCTGTTACTATTGAGGTAAGACTCAACCAGTGGTGCTTGTTCTTCAGATTGTTTCATTCTACGGGTCCTTGTGCGGCTGTCTACATTGGACTGAACCATCATTGGTTCCTGACGCTTCTTCTTCTGCTTCTGTTCTAGCAATGCTCTCTACAAAGAATACAAAAAGACAAAAAATCAGTTCAAATTCTACAGAAGGATGGGAACTGCAAACATAAAGTTTGCTATGTACCTTAGTTAATGCACTGAAACAAATGTTATCCTGCTTGATTTTAATGCTATCAAAACATCATCACTTTTGCTAATACCTGTGTGAAAATACTACTTATGGTATTAAAAGAAAACAACTGAAAGCTAGATATTGCAAATAAAAACAAGAACAGGAAGCACCTCAGAAGTAGGTGTTGTATATGACTGTACTCCATTATCCATTCTCAGTCATCCAGGTGCTTTTTCTAGGACGCAACTGGACTTTCTTGTTTTTTCTTTTGAAGACGTTTTGCTTTGGGGCAACCATGACCTGGATGACTGAGAATCTCTACAGACTATACAATTTGGGATGAACACCCTTTCAATGGTGTGGGAGTAGGAATGTATTTTCAGAGGAAAAACTGCAGACTACAGGAATCAGGAGCACTACTCAGGTGACCCTGAGGACACAGATAAACCTCCAAATACTTCCACAACCCTCTAAAAGGATGCAAATGAGCAGCTATCTGCAAGGAATATAAATCCTTCCATTCCCCACTATCTGTCAGAGCTGAAGAAACTTCTTGGATGAGAAGCGAACGTCTTCAAAAGAAAAAACAAGAAAGTCCAATTGCGTCCTGGAAAAAGCACCTTTGGGACAAACATGTCCTAAATGACTGAGAATCTCTACAAACTTTTAAATAAAATATATTTTTCTTATACTAGACAAACCCAGTTATGTAAGCTCTATTTTTCAACATGAAAAAGCACAAGCAACATTTTAAAAACTCACCTGTCTGTCAAGCTTTTGTTGTCGCAGGTTGCTGCTCTCGTCATCTAAAACACTGCCAAGATAAATATTTTAAAAAACATAAATTATTAATCTACTCACAGAAGAAATTCTTGCTATTTTTCAATAAACACACACATTTATATCTATTTATAATATCTCATAATAGTCAGTCCCATATACATTTAATTAGACAATTCTTCCCATTCTCCCTAGCCAAATTCCAGGATAGAAAAGACTGATTTATAAAAACTATGTGCATTGTATATCGGTATGATTCATGTGATTATCTATCTTCAGCTTGAGGAGCTTTATAAAACAGCTCTCAACTTCAAAGAGATTTGGATTATGTATTGCCTTAGTTTTTACCTTCGCGTAACAACTCACCACATTACCAGGCTCATCTATATACAAGTCTGACATCACTGCTACAGGAGAATATTTCGATAAAATACATAAGCAGAATTGAGTAGAATAGTTGCAAAATTCCAAATCAGACTTCCTCATTAAAAATGGGAATTAACCAGGTAAAGTGGAACTAGATGTATTAGATCTATTAAATATTCAAATATTTCACAATTTATTGAAAGAGTCACACAGAAACTTGGCATAAGCACACTTATTGAAAGGCATCAGCTAAATTCACAATTCCTAATAACTAAGTGCATCTAACAACTTTATACAGATGTTAAAACAGCCAGAATAGGAACCTTATGGTACCACATATTAAAGGAGCTGCAAAATGGAACAGTATTCCCCAAATATCTCATCAGACATCTGCCTCCAGAATAGAAGTAGAACTATACTAGTAGTAGTAGTAGAAAGCAGAGCCGTGGCTTGCTTCTCTCCTCTCCTCACCCCCCTCCAAAAAAACCCTTCCCAATGCAGTCCAGGAGGAGTCAACAGCTAATGACATCAAAAGCTATAGAAATATCAAGAGCACAAACATACCCATCTTAGTCCCTCACATTGTCCACTAGGCCAACTAATACATCTGTATGTCATGACTTGTCTTGAAACCAAACTGAAATAGACCCAGAAAACTACACAGCTGTACTAAGAGCTGATTTACCATCACTCTCAGACCTACCTTCACTGGGAAAGACAAACAACCCCTGTCTAAAGTTATGTTAAAAAGTTGTGTGTTTTTTTTTAAAAGAAGAGTTATGTCATAATCTCCTTCAAGACAGATGTTATCTCTGCCCAATGAAGGGAAACTGCATGATCAAACATAACATCATCTCAGTGTAGCCAGGAACAGCTAAGATGGCATTTGATGTCATAGATTCATCCAAGCCAACTGTTATGATCTAATAGTATCATTTATGCACAAGGTTCATTGTATGCAAATTTACAATAACATCACAGTGGGAGTAGATTAACATTGTGGTAATCCCTCCTCACCATAAAGAGAATTAAAAGAATTTGATATGATACTAAAAATTCAAAACAAATAAAAATAAAACCCTAAAGCAACGAAGGGCTAAAACACCAAAAATAGTTTGCCTATACTCCTTCTGCAAAAGAACAGTCTTGATCAAGCAGCAGAAAGACATCTTAGTAATAGAGATGTAGCATAGTTTAATTAATGTAAAGAGCCAATTTGGTGTAGCGATTAAGGCATCAGACTATAGAAACCAGGAGACTCTGAGTTCTAGTCTTAATTTAGGCATAAAGCCAACTGTGTTCTAGTCCTATCTTAACCACAAAGCCAACTCACTCTCTCTTAGCCCTAGAATGGAGTTAATGGAAAATAATTTCTGAAAAACCTTGCTAAGAAAACTGCAGGTAACGTTTTGAGGAAAAGCCTATTCATAGAGGAAAAGCCTATTCACCTCTGGCTTGCTTTGATCCATGGAGTAATTATTTTGTTAGAAGTTTCTGGTACTTTCTACCTGTACAATGCGAGTTTCAGTGCATAACCAAGTTTTGCATGATTAATGGGAATACTTTCATGCTGACATTTAATATCACAATCTGAGGCTCTAAAGGAATATAATGATTGAATCAAATCAAATAATAAATAAAATAATGTTGAAATTTTCTGTTGGGAGGCTCCAATCTATTTACTATGCCATCAAATTTTGCAGCTAGTGCTAGACACCTTACATAACATGATTTAGGGTTGATATAACTCACTTTTCAAAGAACAAATCCACTTTGCTAAATATCTGACAAGTTTCAAAATAATTTCCTTTAAAAGGTTATGTGTTCATTTAAAGTGCAGAAATGACAGTGGTGAAAATGAAGTTAGAATTTGGCCTAAGTGCATTTATATTATTTTAATACAGGTACTCCTTGAGTTGTTTAGCAACTGTTCAAAGTTTTGACAATGTTGAAAAAAAGGGGTTTTCAACCAGATCTCACACTTAAAACCACCACAGCATCCTCACGGTCACTTGATCATGATCCAGACATTTGGCAACCAGCTCACACTTACAACAATTGCAGCTTCCTGAATCTGCGACTTTCTCAACCAGCTCCTGACAAGCGAAGTGAGAAAGCCAGCAGGGAAGGTCACAAATCATTGCCAGCTGTTGTTTTGCTTAACTATTATAGTGATTTGCTTAATGACCATGGCAAAAAAAAAAAGATCATAAAATTGGATGCAATCATATGATGCCTAATACATGTAAATGACGTTTCCAATCCCAATTGTATTGAGGACTTTAAGGCAATCTTTGTAGGAAAGTTCAGTCATTCCATCTGAGCTGGTGATTATTAATTTATTTCGTGTATGGACTCTCTCGCGCAGATCACAACTGGTTTAATAGCTGATTGACAGGAAGTTTCTCATGTTAAAATTTCATGTTTCTTATCCTAAGACAGGACCCCTGGCACCTCTACAAATCTTCTACAAGACTTTTCTGCTCCTTTGTCAGCATTTGAATGATATTTTGTAGTTATAGCCGGGTGTGGGGAAATCTCCCAGTAGTGCAACGCGACCTAGAAACACTGACTGAATTTAGAACTCCGAGGAATCACCTGTGAGAAACAGGACATTGCTACAGAAACTGCTACTAAGCATATTTTAATTTTCCTGAACTGAATAAGGAGAAATTGGGTGGTTATTTCCCATTCCTTTTTCAGGACTGAGTACTATAAAAAGAAACAAACATAACCTTGCAGGTAATTCAGATTCCCAGGTGATGAACAAGATCGATGCCACATTTTAAACTGGAACAACAGTGTATCATTTGCTTTATTAGGATCCAGAAACTGCACATTTGAGTCAAGATACAGCAGTAATGATGTCTAACAAAACTCTTAACTGAGAAGAAAAGCTATTACACAATTGTTCAAAAAATATATTTTTTTTTACAACAAGCATAACATTAGTTACAGTCTGGCTGGATGACTCAACGAATATTAAGACTGATAAGAGAATATCTGTAGCTCCAAGTTGTAATGAGGAGTCCTTGATGCTCTCTGAGCTTGGCTGTTTTCTTGCAGATGTTTCGTTACTGATGTTTCATTACCCAAAGTAGATAACCTTCAGTTATTGCAAGAAAACAAGCGCAGAGAGCATAAAGGACTCCTCAACATTAAGACTTTTTTGTTTTGCCCTCTATTCCACAGCCACGGAATAGTCATGTAAAAAGGTTACTATATAGCCAAGGGTTAGCCATGTAAAAAGGTTACTATAAAGTCATCTATACTTTGACTGCAGGCACCCATGGGAAGAATAAGAAGAAAAATGATGGGACATGATTTAACAACACAGTGATTTACACACTTGTGTCTGACTTTGGAATGCAATTATGAAAGGATGGGGTATGCATCATGAGATCACTGTCCACATAATTTTTTTCAATATCATGGCCAGTTCCAGAAGTCTTTGAGTCTGACCAAGAGTTATCTTGTTATCTTCAGTTCTAGATCTCTAAGCAGTTCTAAGTTTTGTAGTTTTGTGACTGTCTGAGCCTAAAGCTGATCATAGCATATGTGCACCATGCTGTAAAACTAATGCATACTTCCCCTGATTGGAATCTATCCTCTGAAAAACATAAGGTCTGATTTATACCATAGATTACTTGAGCATATTGCTAGTAGTATAAAGCACTTCTAACAAAAGAAAATTCAAATTTTTATCAGAAATATGCAATGCTATTTCAAAGAAACTTGTACATGCTTGCATGTCCTCTGTGCATATGTAAGATTCTTTGAAGTACTGGAACATAATTTATTTAAAAATAAACCATCTATCAAAATTGGATACAGCTTACAGTTGTAACTTTTGCTTTATTCCATATTTTTAACATTTGTCTTCAATAGAACTTTACTCCCAGAAGTAAATAAGATATATATATGTGAATGTGAATGTGCATAAAAGTCTTTTCATAAATGGCCAGCAAGCACAGAGAGACAAATGGCGCTTATGTGACAGGTACAATGCAAGGAGTGTGTCCACTTCCATGCTGATATTTTTCAAATCCTTTTCCACTTCGCTGTCGATTTCAAACACATCTGACAGTTTGAAATAGAGCACTTCACACTACAGTATGTAAACTCTTGAGTAGTCAAAGCCAAGCCTGGTTTTGGAGGATAGCTCTAAATCTATACAAAAATCAACATTTTAGACAGTAAATCATTTTGAAGCATGGGAATCAATATTAGAACATCAAACAAAGTCAAGACAGTTTACTACTGTACCAGGACTTCTGGCAGAAATTCTTTGCTCTAAAAAATAGATACTGGTATATATACTGCAATAAATAGGAGTAGCAAGCTTTAGGTCAGGAAGATTTTTCATTCTTTTTCCATAACACTTTATTTATTATTTACTGCCCATCTCCCTCACTGAGGAATTTTAGAGGAAGATTTGTACAGGTAGTCTTCAACATACAATAGTTTGTTTAGTGATGGTTCAAAGTTACAACGGCACTGGAAAAAAAGTGACCAATGACCATTTTTCACACTTACAACCATTGCAGTGTTCCCAGGGTCAAAATTCAGATACTTGTCAACTGACTCATATTTATGACCATGGCTGTGTCCTGCATTCTACTTTTCCAATATATTTCTATACATTTCAAATGGAAATTTCTCATTAAATTTTTCCCATGGGCAAGGCTCATACAGCTATAACTTTTACTTTATATCCAGCACAAGGTTTATTAAATTCTGCATTTCTGAGGTTTGGGCAAGAAGATTCAAAGCACCTTCCTTTCTATTTTCCCTAGAGCTGGGTTGAAGGGAGAGGCTTGTGGAAGAAGTATGGGAGAGGTCCTTGGAAGAGCAACTAAAAACTCTCTAGTTATAAAGATGAGGGTGTGTCAAGAGGTCCAGCCTGATTGATATCTTAATCTTTTTTCACTGGAACTTTTAAAGTAAGGTGTTTGCCAAGAAGGTTTGAATTACTAACCCTCCCAGCTCATAACATACAATATATTCACCAGATTTTACTCAAGGGAAGATAGTTTGGGAAGGCTGAAATGTTCTCATCTCTTATTTGGAACTCTTCTGCTTTTCCCACCAATTCCTTCAATTTTATTATATTAAAGACAATCCATTAAGAAGAAAAACAATGAAATGATATCATGACAAGTTGTCTTTGGAGTAGGGGGAAAGGGGATGTTTCTTGATCCATGCTGGTCTTAAACCATGACGGTGCAAGATAGTAGAGGTTGAAAAATATTTAATAATTTGGGCAGTCCCCCAAATATCACTTGCAGGTATGCTTTAAAATACTGCAAAGCACAATGGACTAAAAAAAAAAACCAGGGACCTAACTCCTCAATCTCCTGGTTAATGAACAAAGATCAAGAAGTAAAAGGCAATAATTCAGATTTATCTCTCTCTTTTTTGCCCCATTCAACTGAATTAACCATTTCAATGGAGGTACCATACTACCGCATTACCCTTGCAAAGCTATCATTACAGCTCTCTACGATAACAAAGATAAATTCTACAAAGATCGATTACTTCATTTTTTCCCCAAATGTTCTTAGTAAACTTTATTTCTGGGGCAACATGAAATATTTGAAGAGAACCAGAAAGGGGGAAAGTCCCCCACCCACTCCAAACTGTTTTCTTTTATCTCTTGAGGAGTTTCTCTCTTATTCTTTTTCTTTTCTTTTTTTTTGCACATAAATCCAGCCCTAACATTATTTGACAGTTTCATTGGACTTGGAGTTTAGCACAAAAAAAATTAAGCATGGAAAATTCAAAAGTAGCCATCAGACAGTTCAAGGATAAGCCATAAAAATCAAAATTCTAAGTAAACAATAAAAATAAAACAACATCTTATTTATAAATGATGAGCCTAGGTGGCGCAGTGGTTAGAGTGTTGAACTGCAGGCCACTTCTGCTGATTCAATCTAGCGGTTCAA